>AWOL01S0106713.1:0-35965 GCA_000715115.1 Nicotiana otophora | reverse complement strand
CCACCATTCTGATACGAACTATTTGCGATAACCATGACCATCTCAATTTATAGATTTTCTTCCCATTCTTCTTGCCTCATTCTTCCTAGTTAGTGAATAGCTATGCTCTCTTCCATACGTTACGTGGTCTTTTCCCTTAGTTGGGAATTCATCCTGCTCGCCTCTCGAAACGTGTTGGGATATCAGTGGGAAAGTGTGTTCATCCGTGTATCACTTAACACTTCCTTGCTTGTAAGATTATTAAGAGACTCTTCATCAAGTCCAGATGGACTCTTGGGTTATTATAACATCACATTTATCTCTCCCACTCGTTCTATCTTTCTTAAAGCCTTGGAACTTTAGCTAAATCGCAAATCCATGGTTAACCCATTCTAAAAACTCGCAACCTTTCATATTTGACCTATAGTACTTCCTTGGGTTCCATTGTTCCTGACCCTCTAACAAGTATAAAATCCCTTTACAAACATACTCTTAGTTTCTAGGATTGTTGACCTTGTCATTCACGTTTCCATGTATGAAGAATTTACCTTCCTTAACCTTCTACCTTTTTTGGGTGCTAGTGGTTATCATTAGCATATCCTTTCAGAGAATCACGTTACCCATTATCTCTTTTATAGAATCCACTTGTCTTTAATAGAATATTCAAACATCATAGCTACATGGTCTTACTCTTGTTTCATTTTATTTAAGTGGCCTCACTATGGCCCTTCCTCCCCCACTTGGGGCGAATGTCCCGGATTTCGACACAAGTCTTGAATTTAGCAACTTCAGGGGCATATGTCTCATGTCTCTATCCCTCATATATATGTTCCACTATTCGGGAGATTTAAGTCACCATGGTATTATCCTCATAAGTTCTCTGTTCTTATTCAGCCACACGGGCTTGGGATTCCAATTCCTTATGTCAATATCCTTTAGGAGTGTAATACAACTTCGTACATTTATGGATTCTTATAAAGTTTGTACTACACGGGTCTTCTCATCGTGCGTTCAATTGACTCTCCTTTCATAACTTCTTGCCTCCTGGGAGAGACTAACACTCTCATCATTAACCACCTGGTCATGCCTCCCATATATCGCGTGCTTATATAACAAATTTTATTTCACACCTTAGGAACATTCACATGCTTCCCACGCTATCCACATGTGCTATTCAAGCTTACGTCTCACTTATCAAATCAATGTCTCTTTGGAGGTGGGTAATCATTTTCAACACTTTTCTCGGATAAATTATGCTCATGGTACTATTTACTTATCCTATATACCCATACAATTTGCTCAACAAGATACATGTGCCATTTTCTTAATATTCATGCCTTTGCCCACTGGTCATGTCATATGACAACATTACTTGGAATAGACGAAAGAGCGTTTAAACTTACCTTGAATCTCAACGCACGTGTTAGAAGAAAATCTCAAAGTCAAGCTTTATCGAACGATCGGGAGTGCTGAAGAAGGATAACATTCCTAAATGTCCATGTAGCCTCCAACTTATAGATGTGGTCGACAACACACTGATAAAAAGGACCCTACTAGACACAGTTCCAAGACATCCTAGGACACTTTCAAACCTTAGGCTCTGATACCAAGTTTGTCACGCCCCAACCTCAGGAAGCGCGACCGGCACTCAACCGAGTGAACTCGGTCGAGCAAGCCTGTTAGATACTATCTACCCAATTAACCCATAATCAAGAAAAGACATGATTTCATTAATTAGTCAGAAGTAAATTCATACGTACAACATTAATCCGTTTCATTAGCTATTTCGCCTTTAAGTCTCAAAATACACCGACTCTTATAGTCTGAGTGGAACAAGTGATCAAACACAACATATACTTGTTTAATATTCCCAACACCCATATACAACCCGCATAGTGTCTACGAAGTCTCTAAAGATACAAAAGACAGTAAAGATGGTGCCGGCAACAAGGGCCCGGCTATACCTCAAAAGTGACCACAATATGAAGAAAAGGTATAATACAGATGAGGATGCAGCACTATTTGTGATCAACATTGTCTGTTATGTAGTCACCTGCATCCATTTAAAGATGCAGCTCCCCCGGCAAAAGGGACATTAGTACCGTCGGATAGCACTAGTATGTAAAGTTAAACACCAACTCAATAGAATGAATAATAATACAAGAGGAACAGTCAAGAATTCAATAAGGGCTTCAAATAATATTAAAACAACAAGTTAAGGATCATATATGTTTTCGAGTCAATTTCCATATTATTAGGTTGGGTGGTCTTTAGTACCGATATTTCACAATTCACAATACCTCTGTATTCTTACACGGAGTTCGATCTCGGCACGATCGTCTAGTCCATCTCATTTGAGACATTACCACAATTTCATTATAATTTCCAGTACAATGCCACCATGTGTGCGGCATGGCGTCTGATCACGGCCCGATCAGCTAGGCCATCTCATTTGAGACATCAATCATTTTCAAAGTTTCATCCACAATACCATTGTGTTCTTACACAGAGTCCGATCTCGGCCCGATTGGCTAGGTCATCTCATTTGAGACATAAACCATATTCACAATTTTTCACACAATACCACCGTGTTATTACACAGAGTCCGCTTTCGGCCCGATCGGCTAGGCCATCTCATTTAAGACATCACCCATATTCTATCAGTCATCTCAATTCATATTTCTTTCCCACACTTTCAATATAATGGCACGAGTGGCCCCAATTATAAAGTTATTCTTGGCGCTAGGTCGTATTTCATAGTTCAAGTTCTTTTCCACATCCCAACATTATTATTATCAACAATAATAAGGCTTTCCATTCAAGACGTTAAATTCACATATGAGTAATTTAGGAAATTCTAGGCACATAGAGGCCTTTCATACAATTTGGCATAACAACCATTATTTTGATCTTGACATTGCTAGGACATATTTCACATTTTGAACGCATCCTCAAATAACAAGATATCATGATGAAGCATTTAGAATAAGGATTGAACTTACATTCTCCAATACAAACACATTAGAAATAGCCAATTCTATAATGATCAAGGGCTTACCCCAATTACATGAACACCGTGGGGTTCGATTCTAAGAAGAAGGGGGTTTAGCCAAGATACCTCAATTGAGCTTCTCAAACTCTAAAATGATCCAGAATTCTTAGTAACTTCAATCTATTTTAGAAATATAACAAGTTGGACCAAAATTAGGAAGATGGTCATGATTCTAGCTCATTTGAGAATATTATCAAACAGTAGGTATACATCAATGTTTTAAGGCCCTTTTGTGGAAGATTACATCATTCCCCAACCCATTCTCTATTATGTTTAGCTCACAATCTTCCCACATACTACAAGGATACATACATGCAAGGTAAGCACTCCCATCCCCATGAATTACCTTACTAATGGCCTATTCTAGTTACATTTTGAAATTAAGAGTTTGGGTGATAGAATCTTACCTCATAGGAAGAAGACCTAGGTGCCTCTCTTGATAATCTTCAAGTTTCAAGTGAGAATTGAAGAGCAATGTGATGAAGATCACTTCTCCCTCTAGGGCCCTCTCTCTCACTCTAAAAATATCAAAAAATATGATCCAAATGATCCGTGGGATGTGTTTTAATGAAATAGGGTCGGGTTTAAAAATCCCGAAATTGAAGCTCCAGAACGGGTTCTTCGGTTGCATATGCAACTGCATAGTGGTTATGCGGTCTGCGAAATGACCGCAAAAATGGGGGCCAGAACTGGAAAGCAACAATGCACCGCAGAACGATTTTGCGGTCGCATAGTGCACCGTAGAACTTCTCTCCGAAAAATACCAAGGTGGGAAATACGACCAGAATGCGGCCCGTGAAACGTTTATGCGGTCGCATAATGGCCGCAAAAATGGACATCAAAAATGCCCCAAAAATCTGCCCCACTCTGCGATTCAGACTTACATATACGCACATGCATAACATTATAAATGTTTGATGATTCACATAGTTATTCGGACTTACAGGTTGAGTCTTTTACTCCATGTTTCTTTCATGTCTTTTATATACTACTTTTGATGCCTTACATACTTAGTACTTTATTTGTATTAGCGTCCCTTTTGCCTGGGGATGCTATGTTTCATGTTGGCAAGTCCCGATAGACAGGTTGATAGTCCTCCTAGTAGGCTATCAGCTAAGCGAAAGGTGTTGGGGCACTTCCCTTGCTCCGGAGTTGACTATTTGGTCAGTTTTGGACATGTATTGATTCGTATGGCGGGGCCCTGTCCCAACCTTTATGATGTTTATGTTCTCATAGAGGCTTGTAGACAGATGTCATGTATATGGATACTTGTATGGCCTTGTCGGCCTATGTTTTGAGTGTACAAATGATTGTATCGGCCTTATAGGCCCGTATGTTTCATTTATAACGTTTTATGTCATGTTGGGTTGTCCTATGTCTAGTAATCCCTTATGTTTTATTTTGGTTATCTCATGACATCCCTTCTGGCCCATTTACCCATGATGGTATGATAAGAAATATACGTTGTGTTGGTACTCGGTTGAGTAAGACACCGGGTGCCCATCGCGGCCCTCCGATTTGGGTCGTGACAAAAAGTGGTATCAAAGCAGTTCTATCCTAGGGAGTTTATAAGAAGGAGGCTACAGAGAATTTAGGACTGTCAGTCTTTCTTCTTACTCTAGATCGTGTGGTAGAGCTCAGTTGTAAGAATTCAAACTCCTAAATTCTTTTTTATTCGTAACATAATGATACATACATACAGAAAGACATTTGGTAAGAGATTGAATGTGGTTGTGGAAGAGTTAAGTCATAGGAACTAGATTTTGCATCATGCTTATGATGAGTAATTGTGAGGTCTTCAGCAGATCATGTGTGTACTAAGACGTATAAGCTTATTGATAAGGAAACCTAAGGCATGAATATCTATCCACCCATATGGTAAAAAGAAATAAGAGAATCAGAAGGTAGATACAAGTTTCAACAAGTAAAAGAATCAAGGTGAAGAAGGGTACGAGGTACCCAGTTAGTGAAGATTATCGGTATTAACTGTTGAGTTACCTTCAACAGTAACCGATGTATGTATAATTGGCCACACCCTATGGGAGATAACATATATTGTTTAAGAGAAGGATAGGATATCAGGATCCAGCTGGGGTTAGAGTAACCCAAAATTGTGGATGGATTGTTATAATTAGCTAACATTTCCGAAGGATAGAGCATAACATGGTAATAGTTCTCCTTGTGAGATATCCACATGGTGCATTCTATAATACTACAGTCAGATATGAAATACTAGAATGTCCAAAAAAACATTTAAAAGATTGGCACTGGGATCCTAGAAGGATAAATATTTACCTGTGTATGGATCCTGCCCCTAGTAAAGAGAGAATGCTAGGCGAATCAAAGATCCAGTGGATAAAGCAAGTGGAGGTAAGAGCGAAATAATGATTTTGAAGTTTTTAGAATAAAGTAATATATAAAAATATTAGCGGGAGAATAAGAAGAGAGTAAATGCATTATTATGAATAAGATTTGATAAATGGGTGATAACGATAACTCAAAATATGATAGGATGACAAAGTCTATAGTCAAGTGAAGGAAAAGATAAGAGGTGACAAGCCTTGAGACAATAAAAGAGTATAGGCAAAAACTCATACCCTCATGAGTTGGTGACTCCAACGTGATTACCAGAAGGAAACGTTAGACCCCCGGAGTAATAGAAATTAGTATGGGCTAGTGAACAAGATAAACTGAACATGAATTCGGGACCGAAGGATTTGATAATAGTTTACATCATGAGAATTTTAGAGATCGCTTTTCGGCAATAATAGAATGGACAACAGAATCTTAAAGGTCATTCAGGAAGACGCTTCCTTAAAGCAAGCACTATGAGTAGAGTTAAGATTAAGAGACTAAGTGTGCCAGTTACACTAGGTGTCATCGTCGTGCATAATATATTCAGTTATCCTTGGTACGGAAGGGTTACCGCAAGGAGATTAAGATGTTAGTGAAGATGTGAAAAGACTCAAAAGATGAGGAGGTAACTATGGAATAGAAAAGGAAGAATTCGGTAAAAGGCAAAAATAATGAGATAGCATTTATTCAGACCCTATAGATAAGCTACGACTCCAGAACATTATGCAAGCACATCGGGAAGAGGCAGTAAAGGTTCCCGCACTAGATGTTATTGATAAATAGGTGCGAATGAACACTTGATATGTAAGGAGCCAGTACGAGAGGTAAGTTAAGCAAGGGAAATAAACCAAGAGAGATTACACGAAATAAGGATATGATAATGGACCAACGAGTAGTTAGTAGTTGAATCAGGAAGAGTCTAGTTATGACTAGAAAAGAAGATACAGATAAATCAACAGATCATTCAAGATAAACGTAGTGAAACCCAACATAGGGAATTCAGTCTCACGGATATGATGACATCGTAATCCTTGAGAAATATTCAGATATGAGCTGGGGTAGTTAAAGATACCTTATAAGTGTCACGAAAAAAAAGTACCACTGGGAAAATAGTAAAAATTTCAATTCAGAAGCTACCCTACGAGCACAATGGCACGGATGTAAGAACTACGAATAATTATAGGCGAGCAAGAACATCAAACATTCCGCCAGGTATATGATGTAATAAGCTCAGAGCTTTACAAGGTCAGAGGGTCTCCCCTAAGTACTACAATGAAAGACTAGCTGAGGAAATAAGGAAGAAGGCTTCAATCTAAGCATAGTGACCTAAAGAGGAAATGATCTTGTAACAACAATCTCACTATAACATTGTATGCACACCATAAAAGAAAAGTGGAACCTATCGTGGATAATGAACGGGAAGTAAAAATCAAAAGTGATATTTTAGATCATGAGTTACAGGAAATTCCAGTATTCGTGGGCACTAAGATAAGCCAAGCATTCATGTAGCAAGTGGCAGAATGATCAGGAAAAGTAATTGCTTATGTTTAAAGGCAACTGAGAAGGCAGGAAAGGAAATCTATGGTGCTAGCAAGTTAAAGGAAGGTTGAGATAGTATAAATAGATATGTGTAGGTTGCAAGATAAAGTATCATAAAGCAACAAGGTTTTAGGTAGATAGGAGTAAGGATAAGAAAAGGTGAGTGAGAAGGTGATGAGAATATGTAAGTCCTCGGGATCAAACCCATCAAAATAAGAGAGCTAATGGTTTCTGTAAATTATAGAAAGCTCAGTATAGCCTTAATTAATGCAAAGGAGTCTAAGACTAGGAGCATTTAGAAGAGATGGAATGTTGCCCTGGTAGTAGAATAAGGGTGTAATTGTGATAAATAAGCTGATGACATTTGGGTTTTGATTGAGTAATGATTTAAAGAAAAGGGATTTCATGGATGGCAGGGGATTAGAATACCCCCATAAGATGAATCACGTTGGGATGCTATAAAATATGATTATTGAAGTATAGTATCGTCCCTAGGTTGATCGGGAAAATCACTTTAAATGTCCCCGATAAGATGTGAGCCCTAGTGACAATGTATTGCGTAAGAGGTTTCAAGTTATCAGTGGTAGATTATAGGTCAACATTAAGGTAAATCAACTATAGATGGATAAAAATTCAAAAGTATGATATGAGATTATTATGCCATTCTTTAGATGAACAGTAATAAGGAAGCATTAAAGGACTTAGATTTATACATATGGGATAAGCAGTGTGAGAGTAACCTGGAGTTGGGTAGCAGATCTCGGTAATAATAAAACGAAGTAAGAGTTAGTGTATAGTATGAGCTACCTAGATTTAGTAAAGCCATGAGCATAGATAACCAAGATTATGAAGAAATGTATATCAATAGTTGTAAGTTCGACAAAGTACCGAGTGAAGAACTTCAGTACACCTATAGATGAGCAGAGGGACAGCTTGTCATAGTTCTGTAAATGTTCACAAAGTGAGGCCTAGATATTGGCTAAAAACTGGAGGAAAAAGGAGAGAAGAGTCGCATCGGCGCGCATACAAGGACAGAGTCATACATGCTGCATGACATAAAGTAGCTATAGTTACGAGATTGGAAGAATTCCGATCACAAGTCGTGGTGTGAGAAAGAGGCCTAAAGGGGGGAATGCCCTGGCGTTTGGATTTATTCACTGAACAGTAGCCGAGATGGCAAGGACAGTATTAAAGTATTCATAAGAGCTATAGGTTATGACACTGAAAAGTGAATCAGTCAATATTCGACGACGGATGTTTCAAAGGAGGAAATGATGTTACACCCCATGTTTTCGTACGTGAGAGTACGTCGTAAGTCAATTGATGTAAGCTCAGAAATGAGATTATATTTGGAAGAATATAAATTAAGTTAATTGTGTTACCTTGGAGGTTACAAATGTTTAAGATCATGAATAACAAGTACCAACAGTGTTGGAAGGCTTAGAAGCTAAACGAATTGAAGAAAATAAGTTTCGTCGAAAGTTGACAAGCGAGGGAAGTTATAACATATACTTTTGGGGTAAGACTAGGGTTCTTAACATGATAAGAAGGTTATGCTATGATTTATTTTAGTCCTATGATAGTCGTGTGTTACGTTTTAAAGTCAAGCAAGTCGTGGAACAAATGTTGGCAAAGGTCATCACAAGTTACATTCATAATGTGCTAAAACTTAGGTCAAATGTTGAGCTTCCCTTCTAAATCTTCCAAAACTTGAGCAAAAATTGAAGAAATTTATTGAAGAACACCTTCTCACTCTAGGGCACTCTCTCTCACTCTAAAATATCAAATTATGGCTCAAAAATGGCCCAAAGAGTGTATTTAACGAAATAGGGTCGGGTTTTAAAAATCCAAAAATGCAGCTCTGGAACAGTTCTGCGGTCGCATATGCGACCGCATATCGGTCGCATAATTGCTGATAAAATGATCAAAAAGGTTGTATGTGTATGCGGTCCGCATAACTGTTATGCGATCGCATAGTCGATCGCATAATTGCTTCCAACTGATCCAATTAACTGTCTCACTCTACGGCCATTATACGGTCCGCAGTGTGATTCCGCGGTCGCATAATGGACCGCAAAAATGCACTATTTCGCCAAAAATTTTCTTTTACTTTCCTGTGCATTGTTGAACCCAAAAAGTCCGAGCCACGGTACAATCCTCAAACACATAAGCCTAGTCTTACACCATGAAACATTATTATATTTGCAAATTTATTGGGCTTTACACTTAAGTTCTTCAGACTTTTCTAGGGTGTTACATTCTCCCCCGCTTAGGATCATTCATCCTCGAATAAGGGTTCAAAACTTGTTATTAACATCTTATGCAACTCAGTTTGTTTCATACCATATTCGAGCAGCCCCAAATTTGATTAGCTCCCAAAATTTCCCAACATTTCGCCAGAGTTTCCTTTGTAACTAGGCCTATCCACCTATCGGAGATCCCCAGAAACACATCCTAACAACATATACGTATGCCAACGACATAACATAATACAAAACAACACTAACTGTGGCCTCACAAGTANACTAATTGTGGCCTCACAAGAAATTATATTACCAGCACGGAACACCCTTAACATCAAATGTACAAATCATACGTAATTTATAGAAAGCAACTCTTAGAATTTTTCATAGATCACAACTTTATAAATACATGGTCATTCAAACAAATAAGGATACTTTTTCTTCATTTCTTCCTCGGCCTCCCAAGTAGCCTCTTCAACCTGTTGGTTTCTCCACAATACTTTCACTGAGGCAATTTCTTTATTTCTCAATTTTCGGACTTGCCGATCAATAATAAAAATCGGAATCTCTTCGTAAGTCAATCTCTCATTTACCACAATAGTCTCGACCAGAACAATGAGTGTCGGATCTCCAACCACTTTCTTCAACATAGACACATGAAACACCGGGTGTACTAATGACATCTCAGGTGGTAGCTCAAGCTTGTCCGCCATCTTACCGATCTTCTGAATGATTTTGTACGGTCCGACATACCTCGGACTCAATGTCCCTTTCTTAACAAATCGCATTACACCCTTCATGGGGAAAACTTTCAAGAATACCCAGCCATCTTCTTTGAACTCCAAATCCCTACGACGAACATCCGAATAGGATTTCTGACGACTCTGAGCAGTCTTCAACCGCTCCTTAATGATTTTAACTTTTTCCATAGCCTGATGCACGAGGTCTGGCCCTATCAACTCTGCTTCCCCAATTTCGAACCCCCCAATGGGAGATCTACATCTCCTACCATATAAAGCCTCGAACGGTGCCATATGAATGCTAGCATGATAGCTATTATTGTAGACAAATTCTATAAATGGTAAATGATCATCCCAGCAAACTTTGAAGTCTAGCACACAAGCACGCAACATATCCTCAAGATTTTGAATAGTCCGCTCTGCCTGCCCGTCCGCTCTGCGGGTGAAAGGTTGTACTAAGATTCACCTGAGTACCCAAACCTTGCTGAAATTTCTTCCAAAAATTAGCAGTGAATTGTGCTCCCCGATCAAAAATGATGGAAACTGGGGTGCCATGCAACCTGACTATTTCTTTGATACACAACTGAGCATACTGCTCCGCTGTGTCGGTAGACTTAACCGGTAAAAAGTATGTTGATTTCGTGAGTCGATCCACAATCACCCAAATTGAGTCAAACTTGCGCAGTAATCCTACCACAAAGTCCATATTAATCATTTTCCATTTCCACATTGGAATTTCTATGTTCTGTGCCAACCCACCGGGCCTTTGGTGTTTGGTCTTCACTTGCTGACAATTTGGACATCTTTCCACAAAATCAGCCATATTCCTCTTTATATCATTCCACCAATAGACTTCCTTAAGATCCTGATACATTTTCGTAGAACCTGGGTGCACGGAATACCTAGAAGTGTGAGCTTCAGTCATAATTCTTTTCCGAAGACCATCCACATTTGGAACACAGAGTTTCCCTAGGTACCTTAGTGTACCATCATCCATGCCAAGAGAAAAGGCCATGGTCTTATGTTTATGAATCTCCTCTTTCAACTGCACCAACAATGGATCGTTATATTGTTTCTCTTTGACTTCCACAACAAGCGATGATTCAGCCCTATTTTGCACAATTACCTCTCCTTCACTAGAGTCCGCAAGACGAACTCCCAAACTAGCCAATCGGTAAACTTCTTTGGCTAATGCCCTTCGATATGCCTCCAAGTGTGCTAAGCTACCCATAGATTTCCAGCTAAGAGCATCCGCCACAACATTAGCCTTCCCCGGATGGTATAAAATATCAATGTCATAATCCTTGAGTCAAGCCATCTTCTCTGCCTCAGATTCAATTCCTTCTGTTTGAAAATATATTGAAGGCTCCTATGGTCCGTGAATATATCAACATGGACCCCATATAAATAATGACGCCAAATTTTCAATGCAAATACCACTGCTGCAAGTTCTAAATCATGTGTTGGATAGTTCTTTTCATGATTCTTGAGTTGCCTAGAAGCATAAGCTATCACCTTCCCATGTTGCATTAATACACACCCAAGCCCGATTCTTGAAGCATCACAATATACCACAAATCCATCTATACCCTCTGGTAGAGTCAACACCGGTGTCGTAGTCAATCTTTCTTTCAATTCCTGGAAACTCTTTTCACAAGAATTTTGACCATTGGAACTTAATTGCCTTCTGCGTCAATTTAGTCAATGGAGAGGCAAGAGTAGAAAACCCCTCCACAAACTTTCTGTAATATCTATCCAAGCCTAAGAAACTGCGAATTTCTGTTGGAGTTGTAAGCCTCGACCAATTCTTCACAGCTGAAATTTTCTGAGGATCAACCTTAATTCCTTCACCATAAATTACATGACCCAAGAATACTACTGATTCAAGCCAAAATTCACACTTTGAAAACTTTGCATATAACTGGTGCTGATGCAGGGTTTGCAGAACTGAGATGATAAGCATGGTCTTCTCTACTTCGTGAATATACAAGAATATCGTCAATTCTAAGAGAAGAGTTTAGCCAACATATCTCACTTGAGCTTCCTTATACTCTAAATATTCTGCAATTCTTAGCAACTTCAATCTATTGTAGAAATATAACAAATTGAATCAAAATTAGGAAGATGATCATGGTTCTAGCTCACTTGAGCATTTTATCAAATACTAGATGTGCATAAGGTTTCAATGTCCTTTTTATGAAGGATTCCATCATCCCACAACCCAAGCTTTACCATTTTTTTCCTACACACTTTGATAGCACATGCATGTAAAATAAACAACTCTCATGCCCAAAAATTACCTTGCTAGTTACCCGTTTTCAGAAGATTTCGAAATTAGGGTTTTGGGTGTAGAATCTTACCTCTAGAATGAAGACCTAGTGAGCTTCCCTTCTAAATCTTCCAAAGCTTGAGCAAGAATTGAAGACAATTATTGAAGAACACCTTCTCACTCTAGGGCACTCTCTCTCACTCTAAAGTATCAAATTATGGCTCAAAAATGGCCCAAAGAGTGTATTCAACGAAATAGGATCGGGTTTTAAAAACCCAAAAATGGAGCTCTGGAACAGTTCTGCGGTCTATGTGACCGCATATCGGTCGCATAATTGCTGATAAAATGATCAAAAAGGTTGTATGTATGCGGTCACTATGCAGTGTGCATAACTGTTATGCGATCGCATAATGCACCGCATAACATTTATGTGGTTGCATAGTCGACCGCATAATTGCTTCCAACTGACCCAATTAACTGTCTCACTCTACGGCCATTATACGGTCCGCAGAGTGATTCCGCGGTTGCATAATGGACCGCAAAAATGCACTATTCTGCCAAAAATTTTCTTTTGCTTTCCTGTGCATTGTTCAACCCAAAAGGTCCGAGCCGCGGTACAATCCTCAAATACATAAGCCTAGTCCGGCACCATGAAATATTATTATATTTGCAAATTTTATCGGACTTTACACTTAAGTTCTTCAAAATTTTTCGGGGTATTACACTTCACCAATCCTAGACCAAACACGCACCTATGATCCCATGGATGTTTTTGTGGTGTCGAATGCGGTAATTCCCTTGCAAGTGCGATTGCACCAGAACTTCGAGGCTTCAGCAATCCTTCAAGGTCCATAATGATCCGCCAACCACCCGAATCACATTCGAGGACCCCGGGACCCCATCCAAACATACCAACATGTCCTAAAGAACAATACGAACTAACTTGAAGCCTCAAATCACATCAAACAACACCAAAATCATGAATCAGCCATCAATTCAAACCTAATGAAACTAATGAACTTTTAACTTCTAAAGTTAATGTCGAACCATACCAAATCTACTCCGAATAGCCTCAGAGTTTGCACACTAGTCCCAAATGACACAAAGGACCTATTCAAACATCTGGAACCAAAATATGAATCTGATATCAATAAAGTCAACTCTCAGTTAAACCTCTCAATCTTTCAAACCTTCAACTTTTCAACTTTCCAACTTTCGTCAAAAAGTCTCAAACAAACCTATAGACCTCCAAATAACTATCCGAACATAAGCCTAAATCCAAAATCACAATATGAAGCTATCGCAACCATCGAAATTCCATTCCGAAGTCGTTTGCACAAAAGTCAAACTTCGGTCAACTTTTCCAATTTAAGCTTCCAACCTTGGAACGAAGTGTCTCAATTCACTTCGAAACATCCGCGAAACCAAACCAACTACCTTGGCAAGTCACATAATAACAAATGAATATAACAGAAGTGGTAAATAAGGGAACGGGGCTAAAATGCACTAAACGACTAGTCGGGTCATTATAGACACTTACCTTAAACAAGCCAAATCAATACTATAAATATTTCGCATGAATCGACCTTCGAACGGCTCGAGTCTAGCCAAAACAACTCAATAACATCAAATAATTCCATAAGAATCAAACCCAAACGATAATGGTCGAATCTATAATCAACTATTGAAAGTCAACAAAAAGGTCAACCAGGATATATACCCTGGAACCCGACGAAACTCACAAATTCTGAAAACCAATTCGAATACGAGTCCAAATATACAAGTCTCATCCAAAACCAAGTCCAAATTGGGGTTCAAATCTCCATTTCTCACTTTAGAAAATTTTCACAACCCCCCCCCCCCAATTCTTCTCTCGTAGATTCACCAATCCAATACCAAAATCAAAGATAGAATCATGAGTAATAGACAAATCTGAGTCAAGAGCACTTACCCCATCCAAGTGGGTGAAAATCACCTAAACTATTGCCTCACTCTGAGCTCCCAATCTCAAAATATGATAAAATGAGGTCAAAGTCCGAAATTGACAACTTAATATACTGCCCAGCAGTACCCTTAGTGAACAAGAGCGCCTCTCCGCATCCGCGAAGCACAAGACATGCATCTGACCAAAATGCCATATGTGATTGCGTCCTCAGCCATGCTATCGCGATAACCAGTAGTCCCTCCATCTCGCGAAAGTGATCTTCGCCTCACAAACGCGATCTTTACCACGCGAACGCGACACTGACACGCGAACGCGGCACACCTAAAAACAATACTACGTGAATGAGGCTTTGCTCCACGAATGCGATAAGCAACAGACCCACTACCAGCATACTCTACGTGAATGTTTTATACTCACTGCGATCGTGAAGAATGCCCTCACCTGCTAAAAACCAGCAACTCAAACATCACCGAAACTACCCTGAATCACACCCGAGGCCCCCGGGAACCCGCCAATCATACCAACAAGGCCAAATATATTATCCAAACTTATCCAAAATCTTGAAACATCATAAATAATATCAAAAACAAGAATAAAAAACCAAGGTAATTCTTTTAACTTTCAAACCTTTAAACTTCACCAAACGCGTTCGAATCAATCAAATCAACTCGGAATGAAACCAAACTTTGAACACATGCTCCAAATGAAGTAATGGACCTATTCCAAGTCTCGTAATAACAATCCAAACCTGATAGCCATCCACTCAACTCATGGTTAAACTTATGAATCTCTAAACCTTCAAATTGTCAACTTTCGACAAAGAGAGTCAATCATCCTAAGAACCTCCAAATAAATATTCGTACATAAGCCTAAGTCCAAAATCACCATACAAACCCATTGGAACCATAAAAATATGAATCTGAGACCGTTTACACAAATGTCAAACCTTGGTCAACTCTTCAACTTAGCTTCCATATTAAGAATTACTCTTCTGAATCAATACTGAACATCCCGAGAATCAAAACCAGCCATGCATGAAATTCATAATACATCATATGAAGCTACTCAAGAACTCAAACAATCAAACGGAATGTCAATGCTCAAATCGACAGTTCGAGTCGTTACATTCTCCCCCACTTAAACATACGTTTGTCCTCTGACGTGCCAAGAGTTGTTCCAAATCCATCAAATCACTGTATAATCTCACCATACATATACTCATGGATGATCCCATGTCACCTCAATCCATATAAGCATGTCAACACAACCTAACTGAAGATTGTTTCTTTAACCTTAGTCCATAAACCTTAGAACCCAATCTCTAACATATGAAATTTCTTATAAGACCTAATTCTTGTATCTATACACCGTATAGGTCTAAACAAGTTGCATCAGGCCATAACCATATTCTAAGATATAATCACACGATATACCACATAACTCATGTACGAATATTAATATCTTCCGACCACAATAGAAGTTCGTTAACAATCCCGTTACTGGTGACATACCTCATATCAAATAAAATATTGTTCTAAACTTTCATACACCGCCAATGATGAAAGAAACGTATAGAAACTCATAACCACTCATCAGATTAACATGTCATGTATTTCACTCGCTCGATAAGAGCCATTGCGAAATTCTAAAATAACTAATGACATTCCTCTCCAATCGTACCTTATCCCAAATACGATTGTAATATTTTCAGGTCCAATAACCTCATCTCACCCAGTACAAGATGCTTGACCGGAAAGACATGCCAAATGCTCTTAGTTCCACATATGATGCAATTTGTGCACCAAATAAGTAACATCTCCAATGATGGAAAGAGAACCAAATGAAAGAACAATCCTTCAAGATCAATAGATACAACCACAAAGTACAATGCTATGAACCCATCCCACAGAGGAGAAGTATAACACACAAAATAAGCACAAAAGATCATATCCCAACATGACTCTGTTGCGGTGCGTAACCCGATCCAAACATACTGGTCCACATAAAATACCCATTGCCAAAAATCTCATACCCACCAAACATATATATATCGACAACAAGCACGCTAAGAACATAACCATAACCATGGAGAAATGGATAGAACCATATACCACAAAAAGGAAAAATACGACCAAGTATAATAAGAAACTCGACATCCTAAGAGCCACCTCGCTCAAACTTTGCCACAAAGCCCAAGAAAAACCACATTATGTGTGTAAATAGTCATCAGTCTCATAACCCATTATAACATAAGAGAGTAACACATACAACATATTAGGACATGAATAAGATCAACTCTAGCGGATAACCTACCCCTCAATGATACCGGTGTTGAGTAAAACAACCTGATATGATATAGAATACACATTCTCATCAGGCCTACCAATGGGCCCCTAAATGAATTATGGTCATCCAAAAATAGATAAATAACCTTCAAAAAGTCCATAGTAACCTAACCATAACACATACATTCGGCCGTCAGAGTCTTAACACACTTTCACAGTCCGCAAGCAAGGAATTGTCTGCCTCTAAGGACGTCCTGTCACCAAACCTCAAGAATATAGGAATCTTCATATCCAACCCCAACTTCACCACTCAAATGACTGACACATCCCTCCCATACAATCATCTCACGAGAATTACTCTCATAAATCTTTCATGGCACGTAGCAAAATTTGAACATCAGCAGTCAACAACCAGGCGATTATCATAATACTAGTCAATCATCCGCAAGTAAAAACACAATGCGCCTTCTAAAATACACACCTTTCTCAGGTGATACCAGATAGTGCTAGCATTCTGCTAAACATCTGAAATTGTCCATGCTATATAGAACCCATGACCTTCCTTTCGAACTGAACTGCAACCTTGTACATACAATTTCAATCCCACATAGTGCATTGTATATGTCATGCCATCATTTAAAAAAAATACAAGAATCTCATTATCCACTCTGAATCACAAGCAGGATAAACACTCTATCATCCAGAAAGCTTACACTTAACTCAATTCAGGAGAGAACATTTCAACACGCAACAAACCTTTCATACCCGTAAAATACATCAGTCCCAAACCGTAGTAGAAACCATCGAGAACTTTTCGAAATCCACTTGCACATAACTAAGCCATCAGAACTGAATCCCTCTATCTCAACCAAGTCACCACCTCGTCAAAACCAAGAGTGTCACAACAAAACACCTGTAAAGCTTCACCACACCAAATGAACTGATTATTTTTATTACTATGCTGATCCAAACGACTACCAAGCTGAACCATTTCTTCGAGTTCCTCTTGACTTGCCTTCAAGTTAACACTTCTCCTTGCCAGTACACTACGGTCCTTTATCAAAGCTAACCCCAAGAAATCCTAGCATGAAAACACATCGTCCTAAGGCCCATAAGCCACTGTATTCCCTCTTAAGCACCCAATAGTACCACAACCAAAATGCTCACTCTAAAGAGATCGTCTATGAATCTGAAGTTGTTTTTTTAACCTCTCTGATACTGATATGTTGAATCTATAATGATATTAAAATATCGCAAGTATCAACACCATCCAATACAAATCTCATATCTTAGTTATGTAAAGTATGGAGAATCCTTAAATACCATATACGAATCATGAACTCATTATAACCTTCTTCAGAGTAATTTACCTACTCTAACCCCTGATGCACGGATAATACGCGCAGAATGACTTGTGCTTCATTAGCACCTGAATACAATAATAAAACAACACTATCCTTAGGCAACCGAGTAAATTCTTTCTCCTTGCACACCATATCCATAACGAATAGCAAACATGAGTCATTCCACAACCCTGATATAACAATAAAGAATATCACATCAATACATCCAACAAATCTCTTGCTTGAGCCATCCTCAAATAAACCTCTTCAAGACATGGCTAATCCACAAGTATGCCTCAATCCAAAACTAATGTAACACATGACCATGTAATTTGATCGTCAATAGTAGACTCCCCTACTTGACTCGAAGCCGTAGTACACATCATCCGATAACCATATTACTCTTCCTTTATGACTGTCATGATCTCGCACTATTATTCAGCTGATTTCTTCATAAGCTCATGTAGCACTAGTCATGAATCCTTCTAAATCATCTGCCAAGCGATGCAAACTCTAATTTTTACCACGTATATCCTGCTGGATAGAATAAAAGAAAATGTTCATAAAAACATCATAAGGATCACATAACCTCGGTCCTTCCCGCAAGAGACAGCCCAACTGTTTAGCCCCAAATTGACATCTCTACATCACCCTACCATGGTCTCAACCACTAAGCAATCACTTAATCTTCCTGAGTCTAAACTCATCAACAAGCAATAAAACTCTACTTCATACCACAATGAACAACTAAGAGATCCCTCAACACTCTCATAACTCGAGACTCTACCACACATCAAGAAAGAAATAAGCGTATATAGACCTTTGCATCCCAAGCAAATTCTTCTCATCACATCCAAACTATCTAAGTATAGTTCCTAGTCACAATACTCATCATATAGCTATCTCGCAACTCATTGAGCCAGCAGTCATATTCCTAGGGACACTACCGGACATATAAGTCCAAATGCACATCCTTAGACAACTAAAACTACCATGCCCAAGTTGCGGTCTGAACCTAGCCTCAAGTCCTACAGACTGGCCTATCTCCACAACATATAAAACACATCTCACACCTCATCTACGATATCACAAGTCGTCGGTACATGGCTAATACCGAATGCTCAACATCACATCCGATTAAGTAGAAAGAAATCAAAGATATAAGATTCAAGTTGAAATAAAGCCACACAATAAAGATAGAAAGATGGGAAGTTTCCTAGATGCCCTGTAGCCTTTTGAAGATAAGTATGGGAGTAATCATATTGATCTGCAAGACTCTACTAGACACATGCTCATGATTCGTAGAACCTATGAACCTAGATCTTTGATACCAACTTGGCACGACCCAAATTCCACCCAATCGTGATGGCACATAACCCAACCCGCTAGATAAGCCAAACGATAGGAGTTACAACTATAATGAGAAATCATCGATATTAATAAAACTGCAACGTAATTCAATACAACTATCCCAAGGACTGGTAGTACAAGTCATGAGCTACTAAGATTTAGATTTACAAAGATGGTACAAAAATAAATACAACATCTTATTGGAATATACATGAATAGAGTATGAATCCAAAGCTAGCAAGGACAAGTGGTAGCTATATCGGGAAAGCAGGTACATCTTCAGTGCCAGCTTCAATCATCCACATCAGCTCAGCTCTAAAATCTGCACGCAAGGTGTAGAAGGGTAGTATAAGTATAGTCGACCCAATGTACTCAGTAAGTATCCTGACTAACCTTGGTAAAGTAGTAATGTGGTCTCAAGTCAAGGATATTATATATATATAGCATGTACACCTCAATAACATATCCATGTACCCAGCAACAGTAACAAGGTCTAAACATGAAATACATGTACCACCAACAGTGCACATAGAGAAGATGTGTGCAAGTCTCTTAACAATTCAATATGTTAAGAAGATTTACTCTTGATCGCGCATAACAAATCAACAATTGCATATAGAGAAGATGTGCGTAAAGTATTAGATAATCCTTCCACTGTTGCATATAGAGAATATATGCATCGAATAACAAATAATCCTTCACAATAGCATATAGAGAATATATGCATGATTAACAAGTCTAGTGGCACTGATTCACATATAAAGAAGATATGTATCGTGATTCATCTCATCAAGTAAGACCGCATATAGAAAGGATATGCATAAAAGCATTGATACATTCCATAACTAGCATATAAATAAGCTATGCAGTAAAATCATGTATAAGTTTAGGGAGTTTGCAAATATAGAAGAGATACAAAGTCCATCCAAGGATCCACATTCCATAAACCACAGCAACTAGAAACCTGTCGGTTTCTCACAACCTTCTTGTACACCATCAAGAGAGAAATATGAGATGGTAAACATATGGTGATGGATCCTTATCCATATGAAAATAATAATAATTGCACGGACAACTCATGTGCCAAACAACTCATCTCACATAGACCACTCACGTGCTGCCAATCCATTCTATCACACATAAGGCACATACATGTATACGAATAACGGATATCAAACTACATACTCATGGAGGTCATGTAGAGGTAAGGTAGATACTACTTTATTCATCAAAAGATCCAATGAAGGTATCCAGATCTATGTAGATGATATTATATTTGGCAGCACTAATCTTCTTTTGTGCAAGAATTCCTCAAATCTCATTCAGAGTGAGATCGAAATGAGTATGATGGGAGAACTCACATTCTTCCTTGGACTCCAAATTCATTAATCAAAAAGTGGCATATTCATCTGCCAGACAAAGTATACAAATGAACTAATTCAAAAGTTTGGAATGAGCAATGCCAAAGCAATTGGAACTCATATGCGTCCTTCGACAAGTTTAGACACTGATGAATAGGGAAACTCAGTGGACGAAACCAAGTATCGTGGAATGATTGGATCCTTGCTATATCTAACTGTTAGTCGACCAGATATTATGTTCAGTGTTTGTAAATGTGCCAGGTTTCAGTCAGCTCCTAATGAGTCACACTTAACTGTAGTAAAGTGAATAATTCGCTATCTTATTGGAACCACTTACTATGGACTATGGCATCTACCCTCTAACAATTTTAAAGTTGAAGGATTTTCAGATGTTGATCTTGCAGGTGACAGGGAAGACAGAAAAAGCACGAGTGGTACCTGTCAATTATTGGGAAAGGCATTAATCTCCTGAAATAGTAACAAGGAGAAATAGCTCTTTCCACAACTGAGGCAGTGTACATTTCAATTGGAGAATGTTGTGCTCAATTACTATGGATGTCACATCAATTGGGTGACTAGAATTATCTTTTAAATCTATTCAAATATTTTGTGACAATTCTAGTGTTATATGTCTTTCTAAAAATCATATGCATCATTCTAAAGCTAAGCATATAGATATAAAGTATTATTTTATTAGAGATCATATCCTTAAAGGGAACATAGAATTACCATTTGTAAGTTCTACCGATCAATTGGCCGACATTTTTACAAAACCCCTACTTGAGGACACATTTTGTGCATTACGAGACTTCCTTGGCATTATTTCCATTAATTCATAATTTTATGGCCTTTGTGATATTTTTTTAATCTTGTTGTCACTTAATCTGCATATTTCCTTTTGTGTGTAAGTGGTATTAATTATGTGTCCTTTACTTTTCCTTTTTCACACCTTTTTCCATGTCTTTTCCAGAGGTCAGTCAATCATAGCATCGAATCACTGACGCTTTTTCGTCTGTATTTAACCGTCAGTTTCCATACTTTTAAGTCTAGTTCATCCACCAAACTCCCTCACATTGTTTGTATCTCCAAACCTCTACTCCTAACCCTACAATGGTAAAACACTCCCAAAACCCCTGTGCCTCAACCCACAAAAGCACTTGTTCTAGAACAGAACCCTCTTCTCAACCTCCTGAACCAGTTAATCTAGGATCAGACCACTCTGAGAATTTTTCCTCCTCTCAAGACCTCTCAGATGATGCACGTAGTCGCAACGAAAAAGCCCTAGTGAAACGACCCATGGAAGATATCTTTGAAACCTTCACACCCAAAAAGCTCAAAACTGATCTTTCAAGTTCTCTCGAATCATACCTGAATATTTTGCCCAAGACTGTTAATGCTAATCGGACATATTGGTCTAAGAAGATTGATGATTCTCTATGGGCATATAAAACAGCATACAAAAAACTTATTGGGATGTCCCCATATTGGTAGATATTTGGAAAGGCTTTCCATCTACCTCAGGAGTTAGAGCACAAAGTCATGTGGGCTTTAAAGACATTGAATCTTGATTTGAATGTAGCTGCTAACTTGCGGGTTGCACATTTGAATGAGTTGGATGAATTTCGGTATCATGCTTATGAACGTTCGTCATTGTACATGAAAAAAATAAAATATGTTTATGACAAGTATATTTGGAACAAGGAGTTCAAGGCAGGGATCTAGTGCTTTTTCTAAACTCAAGGTTAAAGCTATTTTCAAGAAGCTTATGTTGAAATGGAGTGGCCCATTTGAAGTGGTAGGTCTTACTTAATATGGTGCATTAGATTTGAAAAATAAGAATGTTTTAGATTCAATGGTCCTTTGGTGAAGAATTACTTGGGAAAAGTTGGTGAGAGCTAAGTGGTTGTAGTTCTTTACTTCATAGAACCTTGAATTGACATTGTGTATCATGATATTAAATAAAGCTAGGCAACACAGATTTTTTTTTCTTTATATTTTCTTTATTTTTCATTTAGAAAATTGTTTTTGTTTTGTTAAGATTTGATGTGTATTGTGATTGAAAGTGTTAGACGATTTAGGAAGATATTTGAGCTAAAAGAAAGAAGTAATGAAGAGTTGATTAGAGACAAAGTGGCCAAATCAGAAGTTGCAGACTACACTAATACTAATTGCGGCCGTAAAACTTATGTTGCATACCGCACTGTGAAATTGCGGAACGCACTTTTAGGAGAAGCACAACTGAAAAATTGGTAGTTCTCTGAACTTTTGTAGCAATAGTGCGGACAATAGTGCAACACGCTTTGCAACCACACAAAATGATTGAAGTCGCACAATCTTGATTCAGAAAGTTGAAGGATTCTAAGAAAAAGTAAAATTACGTCGCGCTTCCTAGTGTGCGGACCACACTTCAGTAGACATAGGTGGTTCCATGTAACAGAGTGCGGACTGCACTTCACTTTTGCGGCCGCACTCAACCTTTTCTGACCCGACCTGGTGGCAAGTTTAAACGAAATTAGGGCTTAATTTTTCAATTATATTCACTGTCTGAATGAAAAGTACAACTCACTAAATAATTGGACAATTTGGAATTACTCCCAATCACGATTTCACTCTACCAATTCACCCAATCACCATTTATTTTGTTTTATTTGATTTTTCCCCTTTGATTGTTGTGGACTATGCATATGCGAAAATTATGGGAAGACTAGAAAATTAAAGAAAGAGGATATAGCAGGAATCCATAACTGAATATTGTGTTATTGATTGAGCTTGAGTAATTAAAATTGTGATCTTTGTTGTTATCAATGATGAGCGTATTTGCAGTTGGGGTTCTTTTCTAGTAGTGTAAGGAAATTACAGACAGTACTCTCAAGTTGCATACTGTAATATCTGTTTGATAAAATTATTCTCCCTCTGAACCACCAGTGCGGACCGCACTAAAATTTTGCGCCCGCTATATGGTCCGCACTGACGAGGGCACTTAGAATATCAAATAGTTGAAACTTTTGTTCTCTCTGACCTTGGTAAATTTCAGCCACAAATCTCAATTGTGGACCGTAAATCTTAAATGCGGACTGCAAATTTTAAGTGTGAATTATAAAGCCCGAAGTGTGGACCGCAAACCACAAGTACGGGCCGCAAATCCCCCTTGCCCCCTTCACGATTTAGACTTTAGTTTCACTCTTCTACCATGCTTCTTCCACTTGTTTTCTAAGCTTTAGGTAACTATTTAGCATGAAGTTTTGAACTATACAACGTGAATCGCTTCATAATGTGCTTGTTTGTGCTATCGCAAGAAATATGGTTAGATCAACAGGCAAAGTTGAGACGTTTAAAGGTCGAGGGAGACCTGGAAGCTATAGAGGAAGAGGTCGAGGATCTTTATCACCTACTGTTCAAAAGTTGATTAGAAAGATGGTTGGTAGGGAAGGATGGCAAGCCCAGGATGAATCAGATTCGTATGTGTCTAGTGAAGCTTTAAAGAGCAACTCTATGGCTCATCCTAAGGAGAATAATGAAGGGTAATCACAACCTGAGGGACAAGCTGAGTTCCAAACTAAGCATGAGAGTTCTTAAGCCACTCAAAGCCCTAACCATGAGACCGACACCATCAGAGAAGACCCACCAATATAGGATGACATGGATGATAGAAGAGGTGATACAATTGTGAGGGATGACCAAGAAAGATCAAAGAAAAATATTAGGTGGAAAGATAGAATCTTGAGCTAGAAGGCCTTTCTAGACTTCAAACAAGATTGAAAAGAGAGATCAATTAATTATAAGAGGGAAATCAGTACGAAAGACTTGGCCAACTACAATCCAGCTTTTCTAGAATAATTTACCAAGATGAGGGAAATCAGTACGAAAGACTTGGCCAACTACAATCCAGCTTTTCTAGAATAATTTACCAAGATGAGGGAAATCAGTACGAAAGACTTGGCCAACTACAATCCAGCTTTTCTAGAATAATTTACCAAGATGAGGGAAATCAGTACGAAAGACTTGGCCAACTACAATCCAGCTTTTCTAGAATAATTTACCAAGATGAGGGAAATCAGTACGAAAGACTTGGCCAACTACAATCCAGCTTTTCTAGAATAATTTACCAAGATGAGGGAAATCAGTACGAAAGACTTGGCCAACTACAATCCAGCTTTTCTAGAATAATTTACCAAGATGAGGGAAATCAGTACGAAAGACTTGGCCAACTACAATCCAGCTTTTCTAGAATAATTTACCAAGATGAGGGAAATCAGTACGAAAGACTTGGCCAACTACAATCCAGCTTTTCTAGAATAATTTACCAAGATGAGGGAAATCAGTACGAAAGACTTGGCCAACTACAATCCAGCTTTTCTAGAATAATTTACCAAGATGAGGGAAATCAGTACGAAAGACTTGGCCAACTACAATCCAGCTTTTCTAGAATAATTTACCAAGATGAGGGAAATCAGTACGAAAGACTTGGCCAACTACAATCCAGCTTTTCTAGAATAATTTACCAAGATGAGGGAAATCAGTACGAAAGACTTGGCCAACTACAATCCAGCTTTTCTAGAATAATTTACCAAGATGAGGGAAATCAGTACGAAAGACTTGGCCAACTACAATCCAGCTTTTCTAGAATAATTTACCAAGATGAGGGAAATCAGTACGAAAGACTTGGCCAACTACAATCCAGCTTTTCTAGAATAATTTACCAAGATGAGGGAAATCAGTACGAAAGACTTGGCCAACTACAATCCAGCTTTTCTAGAATAATTTACCAAGATGAGGGAAATCAGTACGAAAGACTTGGCCAACTACAATCCAGCTTTTCTAGAATAATTTACCAAGATGAGGGAAATCAGTACGAAAGACTTGGCCAACTACAATCCAGCTTTTCTAGAATAATTTACCAAGATGAGGGGATGGAAGCAATTCATAGAGCCACTTGTTGATGTGCAAGAATACCTTGTGCGTGAATTATATGCCAACACAACCCATATAGTGAACGGGACTAAAGTCACTAAAGTAAGAAATCTAAAGGTGAAGTTTGATAAGAAGATGTTGAATGATTACCTAGGATTAGATAATGTGGAGCCTACAGAATACTTCGTTAAGCTAGCTAAAAAAGACGCCGCACGACCATGGATTGTCTAGATCTTAGCACCAGGTACTTCTGCTCCTTGGGCGGCTACTGGGGTAAGAATTTATAGGAGCACATTGAGCTTTGAAGCAAAGGGTGGCAGACGTTTGTATGTAGCCAACTTGACCCTTGCCCGAATAAAACTCACTTACCACTAGAGCGGGCAATCTTTGCGGTTTCTATTATGGTTGGGTACTGTAGGTCCTCTTATGTCTGCTAACATCTCCTTGGTAGCTCAACAGGAGAACACATCCTTGCCATTTTCCTTCTTCTTTTTTGATTTCTTCTTCACCTGGACATCTTCATTAGAAATGATACTGCGTCATATCCATAAATTAGAGAAGGACTTATAGAGTATACTATATTTTCTCAACAATCATTTTTATTTCTATGGATATGAAATTGGGGGTAAAAAGAGATAGAGCATACGTACTACATTTGTGACCACCTAGGCTCTACGACATGATATATCAAATTTTAAACCACACCTTGTGCGTGCGAGCAACCCGCTTCTCAAAATGATCAATCTTCAAAATTTCCCAGGAGATAGTTTTAATTTTTCTTATGGGAGCTGGAATCTAACGTTGAAAGATCCAATTTCTAACTTATTTCTCTTATTGACATAAATTTTTCAGTTCTTAAAGGTTTTTCCTTTTTATCTAAGTAGTGAAGCAGTTGAGGATTATCAGTCGTATCAACTTACTTCTTTTTCTTACCTCAAACTTATGATTTCACACTTAACAGATCATGCTTGGTTACGGGATAGCTCACAACATTTCAATGAGACATGACTTAAAGTGCATTAAGATGAAGGCTCATGTTGCTCTTCGCTTATGGCTCGAAATCAAAATATGTGTTTTGTCACAGGTTCTGTAATTTTATGTGATGCCCAATCGCCAAAATTCATGTGGGGGATTGTTGGGTTTTTAAGCTTAAATGTAGCTTAAAATTATTGGGTTTTTAAGCTTAAATGTAGCTTAAAAGAGGGTGAATGGGAAATGGTGGGAAATTGAAAATATTTGAGTTCCCCTCCTTGACAAAGGGATATTGCCCCATATTGGAAGAGGAAAAGGTTTTGATGGGTATATATACAATTGCACTTCTTCTAGCTCTTAAAGAATTAAGAATAAGGCAATCCTCCTAGAGTAATTATCACGATTGACTATGTAAAGTCAAGCGATAATGANTGGGGCTATGGCCGAGAACAAGTCATTGTGGCGGTAACTCTACCTAGAAGACTGGAGATCCCAAGATCTAGGTTCAAGGAGATCAAACAAAGTCATAAATGACGGTTCAACATTGTCAAGTAAAAGTTTGGTCCATTCTCGTGATGAGACAATGTTCAGTACCAAGGATAAAGCATTAAGGCTTTTTAATGATTTCTAAATTTGATACGGGGTATATCAAATAGTGTATCTACGGATGACACGTTTAGGAATCACCTATGTAAGTGTGAAATGTTAGCCGCTTCAAGGGGAATTTTGTAAGGCCAATTCTCTACGCACTTATTAAACCAGGCAGTGTTCATGACTGAAACGAACACAACAATGAGAGCCAAAGACGGTTAAGGGTTGGTTGTGACTTATTGTTGTCTAGGTATAAACCAAACTTCGACGGTTTAAAGATATCAAATCTATCGATTGACCGAGTATATCCGACATAAGTTTACTACGGAAAGTTCAAAGGGAAACCTACTTATCCAGATGCAATTAATCATTACTTGCGAATCACACAGTTTTTCATTCATATTTCCGTTATATAGCCATTCCCCATTCATGTGGGGGATTCTTGATTTTTTAAGCTTAAATGTAGCTTAAAATTATTGGGTTTTTAAGCTTAAATGTAGCTTAAAAGAGGGTGAATGGGAAATGGGGGGAAATTGAAAATATTTGAGTTTCCCTCCTTGATAAAGGGACATTGTCCCATATTGGAAGAGGAAAAGGTTTTGATGGATATATATACAATTGCACTTCTTCTTCTAGTTCTTAAAGAGTTAAGAAGAAGGCAATCCCCGCGTCGTCGTCGTCGTCGCTCGGCTCGGCTTCGGCTTCGGCTTCGGATTCGAATTCGGATTTGGATTTGGTCAAATGATTGATTGATTAATTTTTGGACCAAATTTATTTGTTAATAATAAATATTAACAGAAATGTTATTAAATATCCGTTTTTTTGTAAACGGAATATTAATATTAAATCAAACAGAATAGTATATGCCCTTTGCTTTTTCTAAAAGACATTTACAATATGGCCGAAATAGTTTGCACCTCTTCGGATTTGAAGAACAGTTTGCACCTCTTCGGATTTGAAGAGTTTCACCTCTTCAGTTTGAGCTCAACATTGGCTATAAATACTAGTCCATTCTCTCAGATTTTAAATACGAATTTCTGACTTCTCCTCATTTCTTCTGCATTGTTTTAACTACAAACAAAGCTACAGTAAGTGTGATTTGCTACCTATCTTTGTGTTCGCTTAAACACTGGTGTTTGAAGTATCGCTACACCAGTGTGTAATTCGTTCTATCCTGGGAGGAAATAAGCCACAACCTTGGGTACTAGGAGGGGATTAAATTCCTTAAGGAAATACAGTGAATTCAGTGGGCTCGGATTAAATTCTGTCTCTTTTACATTTCTTTTTATATGTTATTTTATCTTCTCCAGAATTATTTTACAAATACAGTTTATAAACAAGCTTAAGAAATTTAATATTTCTGTATTTGTGTTATACTCACTGTTTCTGGAGACTAAAACCTGTGTGGTTTTCTACGAAGATTAAAATCTAGGTGATTTTAACGTTTGTGTCATTCTTTTACAGAAATGACGAATGACAACAGGAACCAGACTGTTCCTATGGTGACTGCCAATGCATCGACAAGCCGAACAACACCGGCATTGGCACCGGCAGAAAAATGCGGAAAATTTTCCGGGATTGATTTCAAGCGCTGGCAGCAGAAGATGTTCTTCTACTTGACGACTTTAAGTCTGCAGAAGTTCATTAAGGAAGATGTTCCTGTTCTGCCCGACGAAACTCTAGAAAATGAACGCTTTCTTATGACTGAGTCATGCAAGCATTCTGATTTTCTATGCAAGAATAACATTCTTAGCGGACTAGAGAACGATCTGTATAACGTCTATAGTAATATGGAGACGTCAAAACAATTGTGGATAGCGCTTGAAAGAAAATACAAAACGGAAGATGCCGGGTTAAACAAATTCGTTGCCGGTAAATTTTTGGACTATAAAATAGTAGATAGCAAGTCTGTTATTACCCAAGTCCAAGAATTGCAAGTGATTATTCATGATCTCCTTGCTGAAGGTATAAGTCAAATTAATACTAATGTTAAAAGTATTAGTTATATTGTTTCTACTAACAGAATTTTCATTTAAGGTCTTGTCATCAATGAAGCGTTCCAAGTTGCAGCAATGATTGAGAAGTTGCCTCCTTTGTGGAAGGACTTCAAAAACTACTTGAAATACAAAAGAAAGGAGATGTCCCTTGAAGATCGCATTGTTCGGTTGAGAATCGAAGAGGACAACAAACCTGCTGAAAAGAAAGGTCGTGGAAACTCAACAATAATGGGAGCAAACATTGTTGAGGATAGAAAGAGGAAGAAGGCTTATGGACCGAAAAGCAACCCAAGCAAGAAGCGGTTCAACGGATATTGCTAGAACTGTGGAAAAGCTGAACGCAGATCTACAGATTTTCGTGCTCCAAAGAAAGACAAGAAGAAGGGTCAAGCAAACATGGTTGAAAAGCACGAAGATATCGATGACTTGTGTGCTATGCTTTCTGAATGCAACCTGGTGGGAAATCCTAAGGAGTGGTGGATTGATTCTTGAGCCACTCGCCATGTTTGTGCTGTTAGAGAAGCGTTTGCTACATATGCTCTTGTTGGACCCGAAGAGATGCTTTCTATGGAAAATTCTGCAACGGCCAAATTTGAAGGATATGGAAAGATATTTATGAAAATGACTTCTGGTAAGGTAATGACCTTGAACAACGTCATTCATGTTCCCGAGATTAGAAAGAACTTAGTCTCTGCTGGACTTCTTGTTAAGAATGGGTTTAAGTGTGTTTTTGTATTCGATAAAGTTGTAATAAGTAAGAATGAAATATTTGTAAGAAAAGGTTACCTCACTGAGGGCCTTTTCAAGCTGAATGTAATGGTTATTGAGAATAATAATAAAATTTCAGTTTCTTCTTACTTACTTGAGTCAAATGAATTATGGCATATACGTTTGGGTCATGTCAATTACAAAACCTTGCGGAAAATGATTAATTAGGAAGTATTGCCTATGTTTGAATGCGACAAATCAAAATGTCAAATATGTGTGGAATCTAAGTATGTTAAACATTCTTATAAGTCAGTTGAAAGGAATTCAAATCCTTTAGACTTAATTCACACAGATATTTGCGACATGAAGTCAATACCATCTCGTGGTGGAAAGAAGTATTTCATAACTTTTATTGACGACAGTACTCGATATTGCTATGTTGCTTACTTAATAGTAAAGATGAAGCAATAAATGCATTCAGGCAATACAAAAATGAAGTTGAAACGCAACTTAACAAGAAAATTAAAATGATAAGAAGTGATAGGGGTGGCAAATATGAATCTCCTTTTGAAGAAATATGTTTAGAATATGGAACAATTCATCAAAAAACGGCCCCTTACACAGTCCAATCCAATGGGATTGCAGAAAGAAAGAATCGTTCACTAAAGGAGATGATGAACGCATTGTTGATAAGTTCTGGTTTGCCACAGAACCTGTGGGGGGAAGCCGTTCTTACGGCTAACCGGATACTAAATCGAATACCCCATAGCAAAACACAATCTATTACATATGAAAAATGGAAAGGAAGGAAGCCCAACTTGAATTATTTTAAAGTGTGGGGGTGTTTGGAAAAAAGTGCAAGTTCCTAAACCCAAAAGAGTAAAAATAGGACCGAAAACCGTTGATTGTGTTTTCATATGATATGCAACCAATAGTAAAGCATATCGATTTCTGGTTCATAAATCAGAAAATCCCGACATTCATAATAATACGGTTATAGAATCAGATAATGCTGAATTCTTTGAAAATATATACCCGTATAAAAAGGAATGTGAGTTGATTGGTGAAGGATCTAAACGACCTCGAGAATAAACAAAAGAAAGTAAATTTAATCAGGAGGATCCAAGACGTAATACACGTCAAAGAATGTCTACTTCATTTGGACCAGATTTTGCGACTTTCTTATTGGAAAATGAGCCTCGAACATTTAAAGAAGCTATGTCTTCTTCGGAATCATTGTTTTGGAAAGAGGCAGTCAATAGTGAAATAGAATCCATATTGAACAACCATACATGGGAATTGGTTGATCTTCCTCCTGGAAATAATCCTTTGGGTTCTAAATGAATTTTTAAGAGGAAAATAAAAGATGATGGCACTATTGATAAATATAAGGCAAGACTTGTAGTCAAAGGGTATAGACAGCGAGAAGGTCTTGATTATTTTGATACATACTCTCCAGTTACAAGAATTACGTCCATACGGATGTTTGTAGCATTAGCTGCAGTTTATGGTCTTGAAATTCATCAAATGGACGTTAAGACGGCTTTCTTAAATGGAGATTTGGAGGAAGAAATCTACTTGGAACAACCTGAAGGGTTTGTGGTTCCAAGTAAAGAAAGGAAGGTATGTAGACTTGTTAAGTCTCTTTACGGACTCAAACAAGCACCCAAATAATGGCATGCGAAATTTGACCAAACAATGTTGTCAAATGATTTTAAGATAAATGAATGTGATAAATGTGTGTACATTAAAAATGTTCCAAATCACATAGTCATTGTTTGCTTATATGTGGATGATATGCTGATAATGAGTAATGACATTGCCAACATAAATGCGACTAAGCGTATGCTAACTAGCAAGTTTGATATGAAGGACTTGGGAGTTGCTGATTTAATTCTGGGGATTAATATCAATAAGACTCCTCAAGGTCTGGCATTGTCACAATCTCATTATATTAAGATAGTACTTGAAAAGTTCAAGCACTTAGGGTTTAAAGATGCAAAGACTCCAATTGATGTGAATTTTGCATTAGCAAAGAACAAAGGCCAAAGCATATCACAATTGGATTATGCTCATGTGTTGGGATGCTTAATGTATATCATGAATTGTATACGACCAAATATAGCTTGTGCTATAAGTAAATTGAGTCGATACACGAGCAATCCAGGTCAATCTCGTTGGATGGAAATGAAACAAGTTTTGGGATATTTAGAACATACCCAGGACTTTGCTTTGCACTACATTAAATATCCTACGATGATTGAGGGATACTGTGATGCAAATTGGATCACCGGTTCAACTGATTCTAAGACCACATGTGGATATGTATTCACTATTGGCGGAGGAGCGGTATCTTGGAAGTCGTCCAAGCAAACTTGTATTGCCCGCTCTACAATGGAAGCTGAGTTCATAGCCTTTAGATAAAGCCGGTGAAGAAGTTGAATGGCTCCAAAATTTCTTGGAAGACATTCCATTTTGGACCAAACCGTTGGCACCAATATGCATACATTGCGATAGTCAAGCGGCAATTGGAAGGGCTGGGAGCGTGATGTATAACGGTAAAGCTCGTCATATACGACGAAGTCATAAAACCATTAGGCAATTACTCTCTAGAGGAATTATCACGATTGACTATGTAAAGTCAAGCGATAATGTGTCAGATCCACTTACAAAAGGCCTAACTAGAGAGGTAGTTGAGAAATCATCAAGGGGAATGGGACTATGGCCGAGAACAAGCAATTGTGGCGGTAACTCTACCTAGAAGACTGGAGATCCCAAGATCTAGGTTCAAGGAGATCAAATAAAGTCATAAATGACGGTTCAACATTGTCAACTAAAGGTTTGGTCCATTCTTGTGATGAGACAATGTTCAGTACCAAGGATAAAGCATTAAGGCATTTTAATGATTTCTAAATTTGATATGGGGTATATCAAATAGTGTATCTACGGGATGACACGTTTAGGAATCACCTATGTAAGTTTGAAGTGTTAGCCGCTTCAAGGGAAATTTTGTAAGGCCAATTTTCTACGCACTTATTAAACGAGGCGGTGTTCATGGCTGAAACGAACACAACAATGAGAGCCAAAGACGGTTAAGGGTTGGTTGTGTGACTTATGGTTGTCTAGGTATACACCAAAGTTCGACTGTTCAAAGATATCAAATCTACCGATTGACCGAGTATATCCGACATAAGTTCACTACGGAAAGGTCAAAGGGAAACCTACTTATCCAGATGCAATTAATACTTGCTTGCGAATCACACAGTTTTTCATGCATATTTCCGTAATATAGCCATTCCCCATTCATGTGAGGGATTGTTGGATTTTTAAGCTTAAATGTAGCTTAAAATTATTGGGTTTTTAAGCTTAAATGTAGCTTAAAAGAGGATGAATGGGAAATGGAGGGAAATTGAAAATATTTGAGTTACCCTCCTTGACAAAGGGACATTGTCCCATATTGGAAGAAGAAAAGGTTTTGATGGGTATATATACAATTGCACTTCAACTAGCTCTTAAAGAGTTAAGAAGAAGGCAATCATCGCGTCGTCGTCATCGTCGCTCACTCGGCTCGGCTTCGGCTTCGGCTTCGAAACAGTTTGCACCTCTTCGGATTTGAAGAACAGTTTGCACCTCTTCAGATTTGAAGAGTTGCACCTCTTAAGTTTTGAAGAGTTGTACCTCTTCAGTTTGAGCTCAACATTGGTTATAAATACCAGTCCACTCTCAGATTTTCAATTCGAATTTCTGACTTCTCCTCCTTTCTTCTGCATTGTTTTAACTACAAACAAAGCAACAGTAAGTGTGATTTTCTACCGATCTTTGTGTTCGTTGAAACACTGGTATTTGAAGTATCGCTACACCAGTGTGTAATTCGTTCTATCATGAGAGGAAATAATCCACAACCTTGGGTATTAGGAGGGGATTAAATCCCTTAAGAAAACACTGTAAATTTAGTGGGCTTGAATTAAATTCTGTCTCTTTTATATTTCTTTTTATATATTATTTTATCTTCTCCAGAATTATTTTATAAATACAGTTTAATAACACATCTGACAGCCATCATTTTCTACTTTACTAATAGAACAATCAACAACTTTGTATGACATCGTTGTATTCTTCTCAGTAGTACTGGTGGATCAAATAAAGAGTATCGGGTCTCTCGACGGAGGAGATGTGCAGGTCACGGAGAAATAAAAAAGAGAGAGAAGGGAAAGAAAATTAAATGGAAGTGCGATCCACAAATAAAAAAGCACGAAGGCCTTTAGCGTTTGTTTTTTTTATCTTTTAAAAAATAGAGTACACACTATATAAATTAATCATTTAACAATTTTCCTAATATCTAGGACTTCAAAATTAGCTAAATTTTCTATATTATCTTTTTCCTTATTTAAACAATATAATATACGGTATTTATAAAGAATTACCAGCAAAATCAAAGTAGGAAACATAGCGTGCGCTAGAACTCCTTTAAGTTTAGGAGTGTTGTCTTTGTTTTAGAATTATTGCCGGCTAATTCTTTAGAATTTTCCTATTTTAGTAAAAATAATTAATTGAAAGAGAATAAGTAGGAATCAATTTTTATTCTTTTTAAAAAAAATATAAAATGTTACTCTTTTAGTATTTACTAGGTAGAGATAGCCCGTGCCAGCATGGGCCAAATATATTAGATATTTAGCCTTTTCTTTTTCAATTGAAGCAATAATAGTAAATGAAATCGATATAGATAATCATAATCAAAAGAGTTTTACATACATCATGAGCATAATTTTATTTTTTTATTTATAATATGTGTACCAAAATATGTGCAAAAAGGACATAAGAACGGTGCCTTTCAACAACCAATCAAGAGCCTCATTTACTGCGTCTTTTTCAGCTTGCTACTTAATGAAAGGTTGTCATGGTACGCATTCCGTCGAACTCTGTTGTTTCTCAATAGTTTGTTATTAGATTGCCTTGTCTTGTAGGTTGATATTGCATATACCGACCTATTTAGTAACACCTGGATCACCTTCTTTACTTGGTAGAAGAATTGATGGTGCTAGTGCAACACAAAAAATGAACTATATCAAAACGATAGTCTCCATACGCGCCTGCTAAGGTTTCTAAGTATAAAAAAATCTATAGAGTCTTTTTCTAGCCAACATAAATCAACAAAAAAAAAAGGAAAATCTGTATTGTTGTAATAAACAATTAAACCATTAAACTTTCTGAAATATATAAACAAAACAGAAAGTTAGTAATACTTGTTTAACAAAATAAATTCTGGAAAAACAGTATAGGAATAAATCGAGCCCACTGAATACACAGTGTGTCCTTAAGGAAATTATTCCTCTCAAGTACCCGAGGTGCTGGAATATATCCTCCCAGGATATAACGATTTAACTCACCGGAGTGTTGGTACCAAAAACGCCGGTGAACAGCGAGCCACTCGAAGGCTGTAAAACACACTGGAATTTTTTGTGCAGAAGAAGAAAAAGAAGATCAGAAAATTTCGTAAGGAAAGATTCTAGGATTCAAAGTATATTTATAGAGTTGCTGGTATTGTTTATGAAAAGGGAGGAAAAACGGATTTAAAATAATCAGGGAAAGAAAACGGGCCTGACCGAACCGGGTCGCGGGTCAGGGGTTATTCCGGATTGAATCTTTCGTTAATTATTTATTTAATTAATTAAATAATTGAAAGAAATTTTGTCCAAAAAGATTAATCAATCAATCTTTGACCAAATCCGAATCCGAATCCGAGCCGAGCGAGCGGCGACGGCGCCGGCGCGAGGCTTGCCTTCTTCTTAACTCTTTAAGAGCTAGAAGAAGAGCAATTATATATATACCCATCAAAAGCCTTTTCTTCTTCCAATATGGGACAATGTCCCTTTGCCAAGGAGAGAAACTCAAATATTTCATTTTCCCTGCATTTCTCATTCACCCTCTTTAAGCTACACAAGCTTAAAATCCCAAAATGGGGAATGGCTATAAAATAATGGAATACACGGGCGCGTGTGTGTTTTACATGCAAGAATTAATTGCATCTGGATAAGTAGGTTTCCCTTTGAACTTTCCGTAGTGAACTTATATCGGATATACTCGGTCAATCGGTAGATTTGATATCTTTGAACCGTCGAGCTTTGTTGTATACCTAGACAACATAAGTCACACAATCAATCCTTAACCATCCATGGTTCTCACGGTTGTGTTCGTTTCAGCCATGAACACCGCCTGGTTTCATGAGTGCTTAGAGAATGGGCCTTTAATTTCATTCCCCTTAAAGCGGCTTACACTTCACACTCACATAGGTGATTTATAAACGTGTAATCCTATAGACACACTA
>AWOL01S0106706.1:41016-52041 GCA_000715115.1 Nicotiana otophora | reverse complement strand
TTCTCAACATCCCCCTGCCGAAAAGTTTTTCGTGTTCTGCTTCTGGCTGTAATGAAAGAGCACCGGTCTATATTTAGCATATAAATTTCAAAAAGTAATCTTATTGTCTTACAATTTGATGATCTTTAAGCTATAACTAAGTTTAGGTCATTGTCAACTTTCCAAAGTGATTTAGTTTGGTGTACACTCATTAGATTCGGTAAGAATCACTTAAGTTTTATTACTCTATCTGTAATTTATTAATGGAAATAATTTAATCCTTTCAATAGACTTGGCCAAGGAATTAAGCACAGATTTGTATTTAGTGTATAAATTTCATAAAATAGTGTCATTGTCTTATAGTTGATTGGCAATCTTTAAGCTAATAAAAAGTTGTACTTCTGTTTGTAGTTCAGATTTACTAACAGAAAGAAAGCTAGAACAAGATCAAGATCATTAGCACTGATCCAAATTCCTTGACATCAGTTTCATGTAAAACTGATCCATACTACCATGGTGGTTGCAAAACTTTCTTACATTTTCCCAATAGCATGCAAATATTGAGATCATATATTCTCAGTTTGACAGTGTTCCTCACATTTAGGTTATTATTATCATAGAATCATTCTTTCATGTGAATATTTGTTCTTTTTTAATTCCAATTTCTACTTTTGTGAAGAACATTATTGAAACATTAACTACTTAACTATGTATTGATGGATTATTAACCGTCTAAAATAGAAACCAATCTTAAAGTTGAAGCTGACTGTATTATCTGATTAAAACTTGATTTGTTGCGCCTCCCATGTATGTTCTCAATACTTTTATTGACAAAGGAACCAACTGTTTTATGGAAATATCTGAAGAAGATTTTAACAAAGCTTCAAAGAATGAAGCAAGTATAACTTAATATGAAGAGGTTCCACAAATGTCAAGCTAGCAAAAAAGATGGCATTTCTCCTTATGACTTGCCCGATCTCTATACGTGCATGCTGACCAAATTTTATCGCTAGAACATGTGTATTGTTGTCTTCTTGGATAAAATTTACTGTACAAATTATTCTAACATCCAGTATTGGTAAATGCAGTTAAACCCACTTTTGCCCCTGCTTTCTGGTTGCTCCCATACTTGGAATATGTCGCGGCAACACGAGGTTAGTATACTTGATTACAAATCTAAATTTTCTTCTCTTCTTAAGATATGTAGTGGCTCATTCTTTGAATTGTGAGGATGTATGCAAATTTATCAATAGAGAAGAATTTGGTTTAGTCGAGTCCAAGCACTCAAAAGTTCTGTGACATATTCAACCAACAATTTAAACAGATTTTGTAAAAGCAGATAGGAAGAAATTTGCCGCACTGAGATACATCCGAGTTGACCAAGCTTTATCATAGGTTTTATTAATTTACATTGACAACCACCCATTTAAAAGAAATTAATGTCCAAAAAGTAGTATATTTAATAGGTATGGGCTATGTGTTTCCTGGGTAATAGGACTAAGTTTACCGTGGACAGAGCAACTCATATTGTTTCTTCCCCATCTCCAGTTTGTTATGTCTAATCACTATCAACGTCTTCTCTAACCCATTTATTAGAGCATATTTATTGGAATGTAAAAGTAATTTTAGGTGTTCCTCTTTCCTGTAGTATCTTCTGGTATTTTCTTTCAGGTGTAAAGCTATGCTTTCCTTGATGAAAGTTCTATTCAAGCTTTTAAAAAAATAGTCCATTGGTTCGAAGTAAATATGAGTTAAATCATCTACCAAGTTCTTATCATAAATAACAATATTAGCTGATTGATAAAGTTCTTTATTAGTTCTCCATTTGTTTCTCTTTTTTAGGTGTACTATTTTTTTCACTGTTTGTTATCTAATTTTCTTTGCAAGTGTATTTTAACATAGAAAAGCGAATCGCAATTGCACATCTAATTTCTTCTAAAAACTAGACTATGGGTAACTTTTTGTCCTACGACACGGTATGCCTGACTTTTTGTTTGGCATATTCTGATAACTACAACTGCTATACGGTGTTTCTTCTGATGTTTAACTTTTTGGTTGTATTTCTATTTGGATTCTCTGTTCATATACAGGGTCTTACACAAATAAAATATTTGAGTAAAAATATGTCAAAAGAGTCATAAAATTGCAGAGGACAAACTTACTTTTGTACATTGTTTGGCATAGCTCTCCTAGGTATTGATAATGTATTTTCTATGTTTGGAATGTATTAGATTCTTCAACGTATTTTGATCACTAAGCTTCTGTTCATGCAATTATTGTTAAAGCAGGTTCTATTTTGATGTCACTAAAACAAACTGGTTCTGTTTTCTTTTGCTTTTATGGCCATGCTTAAATCACTAGTGATTTAAATTGATCTTTCCTCACATGAATTGAAATGTTTAAGCTGCAAAGTTTATCGTAACTGCTTTTCTTTTGCTTTCACTAATTATCAAACAAGTACTTTCTGCTGTAGCTTACCTGAAATTTTGCCATCCTGTTTATTTCAACTTATGCGCTTCTATAACAAGAATGCGATATTTTTAACATGTTTATTTGTTTGCAGATATTTTTGGTCAAGAACTACTAGAAAAAGGACAAGAAAGAAGACCAAAGACCGCATATGTAAATAGTTATGTCATACGTGTTGTAACTGTTGTGGCACTTTAAGCATCCCTTAATGTGATGCTCCTGTGAACGCAAACAACGTTCAAAATGTATGTAAATAAGTATCTACCAGTTAGTATGAAATATTGTCTACTCGACTCCATACTTACAACATTAATTTATCTGCAATTAGATATCATGCAAAGTTAAATAATGTGGGGCCCGTACTGGCACGGGCCACACCCGCCTAGTCAACTAAATAAGGCATCAACTTCCACTAATTTATTTCCAACTTCAGCTTTAATTAGTTTTTTCTCTCTAAATTTATGGTCAAAAAGCATTGGTCGATTACTGTTTGATCGAAAAATATAACTTTCGGCAAAACTATTTAATTTAAGTAATACTGGGTTAAATCTAATTAAGGATAATAACACTAGATGCAAATCTTGGAAGCGTGAGATCCCGTAAATGGTTGATGACAATAAATACAAAAATATTCTTAAAGTATGGGCAATAATGGAAGTAAGACTAACAATAAATAGTAATAAATGACATTTAAGTAAATATGGAGAATGATTCACTCAATAATGGATAGATTGGACGAATATTTCTCCTGACAATGATGAGTGACAGAAAGACCCAAGATTTGTTCGAACAGTCCTCGGATTTGGTGGGAAGGTATGGAATAATATGAGCAAGAATCTTTATCAGAAAGTAATCTTTATATTTTAATCAGAGAGAGGGAATCTTCTTCTCAAATATGTTATTATCAAATGAATATTACATGCCTCTATCCCTTTTTGTTTTTTCCTTATGTCTTTGACACGTATCCCTAGCAAACCCCAGTGGTACAAGTGCAGAGAATATTCACTAGAATATTCTTATGCAAAGAATATTCACTAGAATATTCTCTTTAATATCTTATTTCGAAAACTAGCCGTTGCTATCCCATCAAGGATGCTCGACCTCGGCCATCACTGCCTTCTTTACCGCGAACCTTGCTATCCCCTGGCCATCCTCGACTGATTATTTCCTTAACGGTACATTACCCTAAATATTTTAGAGCAGATTTTGGCATATACAGTTAGTCTCCCGTCTTATTGAGGTCGGCTTCAGGCGGACTTGATGAGCGGATATTGTGTAACATCGAAGTGTTTAGATGATATGAACGAGTCGTGATGATAGGGGCGAGTAGACAGCGTGCCCCATTGTGAGCCACAAGTTCTGGGGTTGTAAATCTTACGAGTCAAGGTGATGTCATGGCGACTAATGTCATTATGACGCGATTTCCAGAGATGTTGCTTCGTTTCGCGTGCGTTTCCTGATTGAGTCTGGTTACAGTGCCGTGTAATGATGGTTAGTTCCTTGGTTTCGATGCCTGTATCCTTATAAATAGGGGGTGTGGGTAACGTTCCCAACCTTCACGAGGCCTCCTGCTCCCAACAAACTCTGTATCTTCTTCTTCTTCTATTGTTTGAAACTTCTTTCTGGTTTTAGTGATTCTCGCTGCTTCTAATATTTTTGTACCTAAAACATCTTCTCTCAAAAATATGGTTAACGTACCCACTGGTTCCGACACGACAACTGACCATATTCCTTTGACGATGCATATGCCTCCTCATGACGATAGTGTTTCTGATGCCATTGAAGATGAGAACTTTCCTACGGTGGAGGAAATAATCCCTTGTAGTGAAAACGTTAGGTCTGACTTTTCGAAGATGCTTGAGGTCTCGGAATCGGTGATGAACGAGGTCGATCTCGCTGATCTTAGGGCAAAGTTCAAAATTCCTACCCATATAGATCTGATTCCAGCAGGGCGAGCTGTGGTATAAATACACTGCCCCGGGTAATGCGCGTTCTATGCGTATCCTTTCTACGTTGGCTATTCATTTCCTCTTCTCCCACTGGCGGAGGAATTTTTCTGCTATTACTGCGTTTGTTCGACCCAACTCTTTCCATACATCTACAAGCTTATCCGCATGCTGACGAAATATGCGGAGTTGGTCGGAGTCGGGGTCACACTTCGCCACCTGATGCATCTCTTCGCCCCAAGTTTCTATAGAGGGATGATGTTGCATCTTCACCACTGAGGAAGTAAATGTCTGGTGGTGAAGATCGACGACAAGGCAAATCGCCAGTTCTGGCTCGACTACTTTTTGGTCAAGACCGAGGGCGTAGTGGTCAACGCGCGTGAATTCCCTGAGACTTGGAAGTTCACCCGTAAGTATCCTTTTTTTTGTCAAGCGTTTGTTCTGCCTGCTTTAATCGTAGTCTGACATTCCGTCCCTTCTTCGTGCAGCCGAGACTAAGCCCCCTCCTTTGGTCGGTGTAACGATTCGACCGGTCATTTCGAGAGTGATAGTCACGTTTCTCCCATTTTTGCTTCTTTTTGTGTCCGTCAGCTATATTGTGTTATACCGGGTTAGTTGGTTCGGGTCCGGAGTGGTTTCGGAGTGAATTGAGACACTTAGTCTCTAAAGTAGAAGCTTAAGTTGGAAAAGTCAACCAGACGTTGACTTATATGCAAACGACCTCGGATTTGAATTTTGATGGTTCTGTTAGCTCCGTTAGGTGGTTTTGGACTTGGGAGCGTGTTCGGAATGAGATTTGGAGGCCCGTGGTAGAATAAGGCTTGAATCAGCGAAAGTTAGAATTTTGGCGATTTTAGTCGGTAGTGAAAATTTTGATATCAGGGTCGGAATGGAATTCCGGAAGTTGTAATAGGTTTGTGGTATTATTTTTGACTTGTATGTAAAATTTGAGTTCATTCGGACGTGGTTTGGCAGGTTTCAACATCGTTTATGGATTTCGAAAGCTTAGAAGTTCTTAGGCTTGAATCCGAGGGTAATTTGGTGTTTTGATGTTGTTTTGAATGATTCGAAGGCTCGACTAAGTTTGTATGTTGTTATATGACTTTTTGGTATGGTTGTTTGAGGTCCCGAGGGGCTCGGGGTGATTCAGGGTGGTTAACGGATTGCTTGAAGTTGGAAAAATGCAGTTGAAGCTACTACTACTGGTATTTCCGCACCTGCGGAGGGAGAGCCGCAGATGCGAGGTCCTTGGTGTGCTTGGTAAGCCGCAGATGCGGACATGGAGGACCTGGGCTGGAACTGCAGGTGCGTAGAAGTGGTCGCATCTGCGATCCCGCAAATGCGAGGCTGAGTCGCAGATGCGGAAATGAGGAGGGCTGGCAGTAGTCACAGGAGCGAAGTCTTTTCCGCACCTACGAGGTCGCAGAAGCGGATAGGGAGTGCATGTGCGGAGATGGGCACTTAAGTGATTTTTCGCAGATGAGGAGATTTGTGCGCAAAAGCGGCTCCGCAGGTGCGCATTTTGAGTCGCAGATGCGAAAACCTGAGCAGAACCTATAAATAGAAGACTTCACGAATATTTGTTCATTGCCACCATTTTCAAGTCGGACCTTGGAGCTTTTGGAGTGATTTTTGAATGGGATTTAAGGATATTCATTGAGGTAAGTTGCTGATCTCTAATACTCCTAGCTATGGTGTATTTCCGTTGTTTTCTCACCTAATTAGTAGGATTTTTGAAGCGAAATAAGGGGTTAGGGCTTGGGATTTTGGAGAGAGTAAATTGGAGATTTGAGAGACCAAATGAGGTCGGATTTTGATGAATTTGGTATGGGTATACTCGGGAGTGAATGTGCTTTCGGGTTTGGTGACTTTTGTCGGATTTTGAGACGTGGGCCCAGGGGCCGGGTTTGAGTGAATTTCGGGATTTGGCCCATAATTTGGTGTTTTCCTTGTGGGATTCATTCTTTAGCTTATATTGATCGTATTTTATTGCTTGTGGCTAGATTCGGGTCATTGGGAGGCCGGTTCGAGAGGAAAGGGCATTTCAGAGTAGGAGTTCTACGCTGTTGAGGTAAGTAACGATTTTAAATCTGGTCCTGAGGGTATGAAACCCCGAATTTTGGTATTATGTGATTATTTTAGAGGTGACGCACATGCTAGGTGACTGGCGTGTGGGAGTGCACCAAGGGTATTGTGACTTCGTCCGTCCCGTGGAAACTGTAAAGTTGAATAACTTGTTATTTGCTATGTGCTCTCTATGTGTTGTGGAAATTTGACTGTAAGTCATGTTAGAAACCATGCTTAGGCTATATGTTGGTACTGTTGGTACCTACAGTGGTCGCGTACTTGTTGAATTATCTGCTAATTGCTGTTTGTACTCAGTCGCAGTTTACTTGATTATTATATCTCACTCTCTATTGTTCATTATTGTATCATTGTTGTTTGGGTTGATTTCATGATTGTTGAGAGCCCGAGAGCCTGGAGAGATTTGTGACTAAGCGAGGCCGAGGACCTGATTGTGAGATATTATACTATAGCACGTGAGTTATTCCTGCAGCACGTGAGTTTCTTGTGGATCCTTATATTATATTATAGCACGTGAGTTGTCCGTGCAACACGTGAGTTGTCCGTGCGGATTCAGATATTTATACTATGGTACGTGAGTTGTCCGTGAAACTCATAAGTTGTCCGTGCAGATTATGGCGCTTGGGCTGTAGGAGCCCCTCATGAGTCTGAACACCTTAGTAAGCGCGGGTACCCATTGAGTGTGAGTGTTGAGGGCTGAGAGCCGAGTGGTTGAGTGTTACTCTGAGAGGCTGTACTTGCTTTGCATTTGTTGTTGCACTTAGCTGCTATTTGTCATTATTGTAAAATTTTTTGAAAGATTGTTTTTATATCCGGATTACATGAACTTGAACTGTATAAATTGATTTGATTTAAATTTTTGGATTTGAAAATATGTTTATTCTTTGCCGAAATTACTGAAAGTGAACTATAATTATGTAGCTCGTCACTATCTTCAGTTCTTTATTTATTATTGTTACTTACTGAGTTGGTTGTACTCATACTACACTCTTTACTTCGTGTGCAGATCCAGGTATTCCGGTCATAACGGGAGTTGATTCTATCGCACGGTTGATTTTTCGGAGATTCAGAGGTAGCTGCAGTATTTCGCAGACCTTGTCTCTCCTTCCCTATTTCTTTGTTTACTTTATTTGGTCTCGGATTATTATTATAGACCGTATTGTCCAGACTTGTATGCGGAATAGATGCTCATGTACTCAGTGACACCGGGTTTTGGGAGAGTGTTTATATATGTAATTGTGAGTTTTTCTTCCGCTAAACTTAGATATTATGTTTTTCAAATTTAAAAGATATGCTGTTTTATTGAGGTTGTCGGCTTGCCTAGTATCAAGATAGGTGCCATCACGACAGGTGAGATTTTGGGTCGTGACAATTTGGTATCTGAGCTTTAGGTGACATAGGTCTCACGAGTCATGAGCAAGTTTAGTAGAGTCTTGCGGATCGATACGAAAACGTCTGTACTTATCTTTGAGAGGCTACCGAACCCTTAGGAAAATTTCACTTTCATGTATTCTATTGTACGGAATTGATTCAGCTTGAAACATAACTCTTTGATTTCCTTCCACGCATTTCGTATGCGCATATGAGCGCTCGGTATCAGCTGTGCATCGCCGTCTTGTGATTCTATAAACGAGGTTCGAGTGTGTGTTTTGTTGATGGGCCAGTTTGGAGGATGGGGTTAGACCGCAGCTTAGGCTCGGTAGTTTCGACTGTGAGAACTTGTACATATGGACCCCTATATCCGGTAATATCCCCACAAGTAGGATTTGTGGCTCGATGAGAGATTGAATGGCTATATGGTAAGTATGATGTGACTGCAGGATGTGTTCAGATGGGTTGTATGTGACGAATAAAGTTTGCTTCTGACTCAAGAGTTTGCTATTGGGTACTCAATTTCTGTCTTGATTTGACATATAGTCTCGAGTTGTGAGTATATTGAAGGATCTTTCACGTTGTTAAATTGTGGGACACATTAAATTCTCATGTCTTGTCAATGAGTTTGGACTCAAGAAGAGTAAGTGATTGTGCAGTAATTGTGGTTGCGAATGGATATTTCTGATGTTGATGGCTCAAGAAAGATGATCTTCGAAGAGATTTAGAGTCGGTAACATTTTATTAGTTCAGGTGCGACAAAGATAGATTTTGATTTGATGCAATAGTTGGGTAGCAAAGTATGAGGGAAGACATGACAGGAAGTGTTTCGCGGTGGTTGAAGTACTAGCAGGTCAAGTAGGAGAAATAGAGGTTGAGAAGTTTCTTAAAAGAGATGATTTAACCGAAGTAAAAGTGGCAGATTAGCATATGAATTCAATGGTAGTGTAGTCGTGCGCCTTGAGAAAGGGTAGAATGGTTTGGAATCGTGATAGAATGTGATTTGGCCTACAGACTTTATTTAGAGTGATGGTTACTGTACGGAGAAAGATTGAATATGGAAGAAAGGAGTTTGTTTGAAATGAAGAGGGATGCGAAGATCTGATTATCGTTTCAGGCGTAATATGACTTGAGTTTGGAAGGTATTGTTGAACTTTCAGTTAATATCAATAGGGAAAGTGCAGACTTATACAAATTGTGGGCGAGCATGAGCTCAGGAGAATTTACTAATTACATAGTCGTTGCACCTAGTGCAGTGTAGTTGGAAGATGTCGGCAAGGAATTCCACATGTGGGTTATCTCGTGTGAGTAGTTAGCGGTGGCGTGATGCTGATAAAACTTCTACGAGGAATATTACTTGTTACCCGGTAAGAGGTCGAGTGTGTGACTGTGGCTGGCGATTCAGAATGTTCATGAAAAGCTTAACAAAAGACTTCGATAAGTCTGGCGGGTTAGCGGTGCGAGATCTTGGTAATTGAGAAGGAGAAATCCTTACGAGTTCTAAGTTTATATAATTGCAGCTTAAAGCTAAGTGGGGGAGCCTGCTATTGACAATTTGATTTCACGGTCATGTGTTAAATTTTAGTTTTGGTACGAGGCATACTTGTGGATTAGTTATGACTTGCAGAAGTTGAGATCGAGAATGACTCGAGTAAAGAAATTCCTGAATATAGGTTATATCGCACTTTATGAGTATATGAAAATCATGGTATTATCGAGTTGTTATTGTTGGATAGAGTACACACGAAGTACGAATTTGATTGGTGACGTTAAGGCAGGGTTACTTCTTTAAGTATGGCCAAGCTAGGGAGCACGTGTCTTTCGACCCGTTCGGGTGGTGCAATTTAGATTTGAGCAGAGTGAAGGACTCCCTAGAAGGTTCTAATGGGTTTGAGAATTATATATAGCATTTGAGAATATTTTCGGACTTGTGTATGGATAAAATCTGAGATTTGCATTTGGATGGTATCGGGACATGCGGTAATTCTGTATGACTATGGATTCTACATTTTAGTATAAGGAAGGTAAGAAGAATAATTTAAAATTTACATAAGGTATTTTCAGAGTGAGTGCTACAGTTGTGGTATTTATGGAGGTGCTTAAGAATAATACAACTTCTTAAGGGCCGTAGGGCATTGTGGTTTTATGCTAAGGTTTGTGGGGTGAGTTGTGGCTAAAGATAGTGGCAATTTAGCAAGGAGAAGTATCAATCTGAAGACAAATTCGGAAGGGATTAGGAGAAATAGGACAACTTGGTAGTAGGTTATACCGGTATGGTAATAGATATGATCGGTTCTTTTAGGTGCTTATGATATGGGGTTTTTCTACAGGTGCTTTATGGCAATACTCTTGGATTTGGTGACCTGCGTGGCTGGGCTGAGTTAGAGAGATTCGGTTCTAATAGCTTGGTTGTGTGCAAATGGGTTTCGAAGAGTTCTCAATGGTTTTTACCACGGTTCGAGGAGTATATTTCCTGCCGGCGCGAGAAATATGTTGCACATTGGGATTTTCTCTAGGAGGTGATCAAATGGAAGGTTTCTGATTGATCGAGTACATATTCTGCTTGTGACTTAGAGTGATGATGGGATTCTTGTACTCTTCACAGGATGGCATGGTAGACGCGGTGTATTGTGTGGGATTGAGATTTGCAGGTGCAAGGTCACAGTTTAGTTTTGAAGGGAAGGACATAAATTCGTAGGCAACATGGACGGTTTTAGATGACTAGGTAAATGATATTATTAATCGGTATGGCCTGATGAGAGTATACATTTCAGAAAGGGGCAATGTGTTTTGATTCATCGATACTTCATTGGTATTGCGGCACTCTCCTAGTTGATCGAACACTGATATTCAAATTTTGCTATATGGCACGAGAGAATTATAGAAGTATTTCTTGTGGGATGATCGTGTATGAAAGATGTGTTAGAAATTCAGCAGTGGAGTTAGGATCAGATATGATGATTCATGTGTTCTATGGATTTGGAGACTGGGAGTCCTCAGGAGAAGATTGTTTCATGGTTGTGGACTGTGGAGTCATGGCTGAAGCTAGCCAGATAATAGTATGTGTTATGATTCAGTCATTGTTGACTTTCGGAGGATTATTTATCTATTTGTGGGTGACCAGAATTGATTTGGGGTCCATTGGTAGGCCCAACTAGGATGTTTATTCTACACA
>AWOL01S0106706.1:14146-40511 GCA_000715115.1 Nicotiana otophora | reverse complement strand
CTATGAAGTCATGGCCGAAGCTAGTATGTGTTATGATTCAGTCATTGTTGACTTTTGGAGGATTATTTGTCTATTTGTGGGTGACCAGAGTTGATTTGGGGTCCATTGGTAGGCCCAATTAGGATGTGTATTCTACATCGAGTCTGACTGGTTGGCTCCCTACTGCTATTGTTGAGTGATGTGCCATTCGGTTGATGTTGAACTTATTCGTGGTCTGAAATGATCTATGAGTTACTCTTCTATGCTACGAGAAGTTGTGTTTCATTGGTTATATGCACACATGGTGCGGATCTATTGGGGGCCTTATGGAAGAATTTGATCGAGATGAGTATTTGGGTATTGCATGATCGATTGCGTATTGGTTATGTTCTTTCAGGTTTCGTGTGGCATTTTTTTTGCCATTTGCCTCTCCCTCATTATTGATTTTGAGCAGGGTGGCTCGAGGTAGATAATATGGACCATCATTTGGATGGGGGCACGCATTGCAGCGGAGTTACGGTAAGGTATGAACCTTGCGTTAGAAATCGTGTGATGGTTCTTCGGTGTATGATGGATTTTTAGCATTTCTTTGTGGCGGTACTTGTTAATCTGGCGGGGCAGTTCTCTCATTTGAGTCATTTTTTATGACTGAATATGTTTGAATCGTTGCGTATTGGCACACGGATGTCACGATTTGTGACTCTGAGTTATATTGGTATGGCATGCATGTGGGATAGTTGTGTTTAATAATATAAGGTCATTGGACCCAAAATGGGTACTGTCAGGTTTGATTACGGTATATTTGGGAAGATGACATTGAAAGTCGGCTAAGAAAGGGATTATGGTTCTGGGTGGGGCGAGAGAGCTCCATGATATGCTGATCTGATAAAAGATTTCGAGATTCTGCGTGTTTCTTTTATTATCGACAGTGTACGCCGTTTTGGGTGATGTTTGGTTTGATATTGGGTTTAATACTAGTACTTGGTTGGTTTTGGAGTAGTTACTGTGATCTGGAATGTTGCCACGAGCATGCAAGTTGTGTAAAATATTAGTTGATTATATCCGTGGTTATAGTTATGGCTCGATGCAGCTCGTTCAGTCTTATACAGTGTGTGGATGTGAGATTTGGGTTTTGAAAAGAATTCTGGATGTTAGAAATTTGGCTCCAAGGTTTTTGGGCTAAAGTTAAATTAATGATTTTCAGTTATGTTGTGTGGTCAGGTCTATATAGCATAGGGTGATGTGAGATCACCCCTGGATACGTGCATGGTAAGATGAAATAGTGATTTGACGGCCTGGAAACAACTCCTGGCATGTTCGAGGACGAACATATGTTTAAGTGGGGGAGGATGTAACGACCCGACCGGTCGTTTCGAGAGTTATAGCCCCGTTTTCCCCATTTTTGCTTCTTTTTGTGTCCGTCAGCTATATTGTGTTATACCGTATTAGTTGGTTTGGGTCCGGAGTGGTTTCGGAGTGACCTGAGACACTTAGTCTCTAAAGTAGAAGCTTAAGTTGAAAAAGTCAACCGGACGTTGACTTATGTGTAAATGACCTCGGATTTGAATTTTGATGGTTCCGTTAGCTCCGTTAGGTAGTTTTGGACTTGGGAGCGCGTTCAGAATGAGATTTGGAGGCCCGTGGTAGAATTAGGCTTGGATTGGCGAAAGTTAGAATTTTGGCGATTTTGGTCGGTAGTGGAAATTTTGATATCGGGATCGGAATAGAATTTCGGAAGTTGGAATAGGTTCGTGGTGTTATTTTTGACTTGTGTATAAAATTTAAGGTCATTCGGGCGTGGTTTGGTAGGTTTCGGCGTCATTTTTAGAATTCAGAAGTTTAGAAGTTCTTAGGCTTGAATCCGAGGGTAATTTGGTGTTTTGATATTGTTTTGAGTGATTCTAAGGATCGACTAAGTTTGTATGCTGTTATATGATTTGTTGGTATGGTTGGTTGAGGTCCCGAGGGGCTCGGGGTGATTCCGGGTGGTTAACGGATTGCTTGAAGTTGAAAAAATGCAGCTGAAGCTCCCTGCTACTGGTATTTTCACACCTGCGGAGGGGAAGCTGCAGGTGCGAGGTCGCTGGTGCGCTTGGTAAGCCACAAATACGGACATGGAGGACCTGGGCTGGAACGGCAGGTGCGTAGAAGTGGTCGCATCTGCGAGCCCGTTGATGCGAGGCTGAGTCGCAGATTCGAAAATAAGGAGGGATGGCAGTGGCCGCAGGTACGAAGTCTTTTCCGCACCTGCGAGATCGCAGAAGCGGATAGGGAGCGCATGTGCGGAGATGGACACTTAAGTGATTTTCCGCAGATGCGGAGATTTGTGCGCAAAAGCGGCTCCGCAGGTGCAAAAACCTAGGCAGAACCTATAGATAAAAGACTTCGCGCATTTTTGTTCATTGTCACCATTTTCAAGTCGGACCTTGGAGATTTTGGAGTGATGTTTGAAGGGGATACAAGGATATTCACTGAGGCAAGTTGCTTGAGCTCTAATACTCCTAGCTATGGTGTCTTTCTGTTGTTTTCTCACCTAATTAGTAGGAGTTTTGAAGCGAAATAAGGGGTTAGGGCTTGGGATTTTGGAGAGAGTAAATTGGAGATTTGAGGGACCAAATGAGGTCGGATTTTGATGAATTTAGTATGGGTACACTCGAGAGTGAATGGGCTTTCGGATTTTGTAATTTTTGTCGGATTTCGAGATGTGGGCCCAGGGGCCGGGTTTGAGTGAATTTTGGGATATGGACCATAATTTAGTATTTTTCTTTAGCTCATATTGATCGTATTTTATTGCTTGTGGCTAGATTCGGGTCATTTGGAGGCCGGTTCGAGAGGAAAGGGCATTTCAGAGTAGGAGTTTTATGCTGTTGAGGTAAGTAACAGTTTTAAATCTAGTCCTAAGGGTATGAAACCCCGGATTTTGGTATCATGTGATTATTTTGGAGGTGACGCACATGCTAGGTGACGGGCGTGCACCGAGGGGATTGTGACTTGGTCCGTCCCGTGGAAACTATAAAGTTGAATAACTTGTTATTTGCTATGTGCTCTCTATGTGTTGTGGAAATTTAACTGTAAGTCATGTTAGAAACCATGTTTAGGCTATATGTTGGTACTGTTGGGACCTACAGAGGTCGCGTACTTGTTGAATTATTTGCTAATTGTTATTTGTACTCAGTCGCAGTTTACTTGATTATTATATCTCACTCTCTATTGTTCATTATTGTATCATTGTTGTTTGGGCTGATATCATGATTGTTGAGAGCCCGAGAGACTGGAGAGATTTGTGACTGAGCGAGGCCGAGGGCATGATTGTGAGATATTATACTATAGCATGTGAGTTGTCTGTGCATTCCATGAGTTGTCCGTGCATCACGTGAGTTGTCTGTAATGATCTTTATATTATATTATAGTTCGTGAGTTGTCCATGCAGCACGTGAGTTGTCCATGTAGATTATAGTGCTTGGGCTGTCGGAGCCCCTCATTAGTCTGAACACCCCCAGTGAGCGCGAGTACCCATTGAGTGTGAGGGCTGAGAGCCGAGTGGTTGAGTGTTGATGTGAGAGGCTGTACTTGCTTTGCATTTGTTGTTGCACTTAGCTGCTATTTGTCATTATTGTAAAATTTTCTGAAAGATTGTTTTTATATCCGGATTATAAATCCTTTTGTATTGGTCTTTATGAATGATGTTATACCTGTTTTCTTGCATTCAATGTTTCTTGGCTTCTTTTTTATCATCTGGGAGTACGCCATCCTGCAAATATGCAACAATACGGTTGCGCCAGTCCCAAATCAAGTTTATGGTTCTTACCTTGATTTGATCTATCGATGAGTGGAGGAGGTGAACCATATTTATTTCTCCGGTCGTAATATTTTTTGTGGCTGCTACTAATTTAGCGAGGCCGTCCGCCTCGGTGTTCTATGCTCGGGGTATCTGGTCGAGCTGACATTCGTCGAACTCAGGTAGTAGCTTGCAGATTTTGACCTGGTACTTTTGCAACCTTTGCTCCTTGATTTGGAAAGTCCCTACGACTTTGTTGACCACGAGTTGAGAATTGCAGCGCAACTTTAGGCACTTGGCCCTGTATTTGAGTGCTAGTTTTGAGTCTTACAATTACCGCCTCATACTCGGCCTCGTTGTTAGTCATGTCCGGGCATCTTATGGACTGGAGAATCACTTCGCCTGTTGGGACTTCAAGTATGAGTCCCAGCCCAGATCCTGACGCGTTAGACGCACCATCGGTGTGCAGAACCCAGAGGTCTTGCATTTGTGGAGAAGCGTGGACGACTGCTTTTTCGACTTCGGGCATTATTTTTGCACTGAAGTCAGTGACGAAATATGCGAGGACCTGTGACTTTATCGCCATTTGCGGCCAATATGTAATATCGTGCTCGCTCAGTTCGATGGCCCATTTGGTCAACCTGCCCGATAGTTCGAGTTTATGTAAAATGCTTCTAGTTATTCATAATTACTGCAAAGTCTTTACGAGCATCAGAAGTACGACTAACGAGCAGCAACCCAGCCCAGCAAAATTTCTAACCCAGCAACAGAATTTTTAATTCAAGTTTACACTTTACATAGCTGCAACAAAACACAAAGGGCATAAACCTGCCAAACAGAATTCAAGTTTACACTAGTAACAACTAAAGTATCACAGGCTCACAACAACAACATTATGCAAACCTACTGCCATTATGTCAAATATAAAGTTGTAAGTGTAACTAACAAGCCGCAACAACATCAACATGAGAACACTGGCCCATAACTCCATAAGTCTAAGTAATAGGTAAGCTTTCAGTTGAATCAGCATCACTTACTCTACTTTCATCCGCCATTTATACAAAATTAAAACAGATACAAACACAAATTGAGGCTAGAGTTGAGTTTAGATATACACCTTATTAATTAATTTCTTAGCAGCAAAGATTGCACCTTTAATAATATTAAAGCAAAGATATACTAATTTCTATCAATAACTTCTTAGCAGCAAAGATGAAACATGCAAATGAAAATTAAAAAAATCACAAAGCAGATACGAGTGCTTAACATTGATTCCAATACCCATACCACATACCCATAAGGACTAGATAATAGTGAATTGATCAAAATTTATAAAAAATCACACTCCTAAGACTTTTTGCTAGATTCTTGGCTATTTAAGACTTTTAATTGTCACAAACTCGAATTGTTCTCTAAGTACAACCTTATTGTACAACCTTTTTGCTAGATCCTTGAAATGTTTTTTGATAATTCTCTCATTAATTTCTTATGTTATATATTCACCTTGAATAGGACGAAGTAATTCAGAAATATTCTAGAAGCCAAAAGCCCAAAACTCAGAAGTCATAATATGATGAACTATAACATATTATTCTCAATTAACAGCCTTTTGTACCCAAAAAGAAGTTATTGGTTACAAAATACAAACTGAATATTAAAGAATGAAGAAGTTGTGAACATGTTGAGATCAAACACTATCAAATGGATATGGGAAGATTATTATAGTGCACACCGCTAAGAAATAGAGTATCTTCGGCATATTTTAATGGGTCAAATTAAAAAATAGAATAAAATTCCCTGTCCCTCACCCACCATCAATAGGTACGTCGCCAAAAGAAAGGATTTACAGTAACTTATAGTTATATATAAGATACTAATTCCTATTACTATAAATTGTTAAAGTACAAACTGAATATTAAAGAATGAAGAAGTTGTGAACCTGTTTAAAAGTTGAAGATTAAAGAATGAAGGTAAAAAATGAGGAAACAATCAGTCACACTTGAGAGTCATCGGTGACGAGGTCGTGAAGTCGCCGTGACGATCTGTTCTTCACTCGCAACACTCGCAGTCGCAGACGGTCTGTACTTTGTTCTTCACTTCTTTGTTTGAGACTTGAGAGTTCAGAGAAACATAATTCTAACTTAGAAACAAAGGAAAATGACTAAGAGAGTAAGGTCTTATTGGACTAGAAATAGAAGCTTGGGCTGGGCTGGGCTAGGGCAGTGTAGGTAGGACTAGGATAGGAAATACTTAAATAATTCGGTATTTCGGTATACCGAAATATCAAAATCTTAATACCGAGGACCGTACCGTTATGCCGAATAACCAAAAATTGTATACTGAATTGTAGTGAAATACCGAAAAAATCAAAACCGAAATACCGAATTAATTCGGTTTGGTTCAGAATTCGATTTTTATGATTTTATGCCCATCCCTAGTCAAGCTCACTCATGTCCAAAATATGAAGGTAGCAAAGATGAGGATGTTGAGATGGATGTGCAAGCACACTAGGTTANCTAGAGTTGAGTTTAGATATACACCTTATTAATTACTTTCTTAGCAGCAAAGATTGCACCTTTAATAATATTAAAGCAAAGATATACTAATTTCTATCAATAACTTCTTAGCAGCAAAGATGAAACATGCAAATGAAAATTAAAAAAATCACAAAGCAGATACGAGTGCTTAACATTGATTCCAATACCCATACCACATACCCATAAGGACTAGATAATAGTGAATTGATCAAAATTTATAAAAAATCACACTCCTAAGACTTTTTGCTAGATTCTTGGCTATTTAAGACTTTTAATTGTCACAAACTCGAATTGTTCTCTAAGTACAACCTTATTGTACAACCTTTTTGCTAGATCCTTGAAATGTTTTTTGATAATTCTCTCATTAATTTCTTATGTTATATATTCACCTTGAATAGGACGAAGTAATTCAGAAATATTCTAGAAGCCAAAAGCCCAAAACTCAGAAGTCATAATATGATGAACTATAACATATTATTCTCAATTAACAGCCTTTTGTACCCAAAAAGAAGTTATTGGTTACAAAATACAAACTGAATATTAAAGAATGAAGAAGTTGTGAACATGTTGAGATCAAACACTATCAAATGGATATGGGAAGATTATTATAGTGCACACCGCTAAGAAATAGAGTATCTTCGGCATATTTTAATGGGTCAAATTAAAAAATAGAATAAAATTCCCTGTCCCTCACCCACCATCAATAGGTACGTCGCCAAAAGAAAGGATTTACAGTAACTTATAGTTATATATAAGATACTAATTCCTATTACTATAAATTTTTAAAGTACAAACTGAATATTAAAGAATGAAGAAGTTGTGAACCTATTTAAAAGTTGAAGATTAAAAAATGAAGGTCAAAAATGAGGAGACAAGCAGTCACACTTGAGAGTCGTCGGCGACGAGGTCGTGAAGTCGCCGTGACGATCTATTTTTCACTCGCAACACTCGCAGTCGCAGACGGTCTGTACTCTATTCTTCATTTCTTTATTTGAGACTTGAGAGTTGAGAGAAACTTAATTCTAACTTAGAAACAAGGGAAAACGACTAAGAGAGTAAGGTCTTATTGGGTTGTAAATAGAAGCCTGGGCTGGGCTAGGGCAATGTAGGTAGGACTAGGATAGGAAATACTTAAATAATTCGGTATTTCGGTATACCAAAATATCGAAATCTTAATACCGAGGACCGTACCGTTATGCCGAATAACCAAAAATTTAATACTGAATTATAGTGAAATACCGAAAAAATCGAAACCGAAATACCGAATTAATTCGGTTTGGTTTAGAATTCGATTTTTAGGATTTTATGCCCATCCCTAGTCAAGCTCGCTCATGTCCAGAAGATGAAGTTAGTAGAGATGAGGATGTTGAGATGGATGTACGAACACACCAGGTTAGATAGGATCCGAAATGAGGTTATTCGCGACAAGGTGGGTGTGGACCCTATTGAGGACAAGATGCGGGAAGTGCGACTTAGGTGGTTTGGTCATGTGCGGAGGAGGAGTACAAATGCCCCGGCAAGGAGGTGTGGGGGTTTGACATTGGAGGGCCTACAAAGAGGTAGAGGTAGGCCAAATAAGAGGTGGGAAGAGGTGATTAGGCAAGACATGGCGACCGAGGACACGACCCTTGATAGGAAGGTATGGAGATAGAGGATTAGGGTAGCAGAGTAGGTAGTGTAGAGTGTTCATAACAGTAGTATTGGCATGCAACCTCGCTTTCTGTTGGTAGTAAATTTTTATGACTAACCGTTATTTTTTTCATTGTTGATTAACTTACTATTTTATTGTTTTTATTCTGCTTTTATATGGCTTTTTGGTTATGTCCCTTCTTGTCTATATTTTTATTAATCTGGTGCTTATGCTTTCCTGAGCCGAGGGTCTATTGAAAATAACCTCTCTATGCTCACAAGGTAGGGGTAAGGTCTGCGTACATACTACCATCCCCAGAACCCACGGTATGGGATAATACTGGGTATGTTGTTGTTGTTGTTGCTTATCAAGGGGAAAGTCATGATGACCGAGATGGGGTGGCGTTGGAAATACGGTCTACGCTTTAGTGAAACTACGACTAAGGCCAGAGCCAGTTTTTAAGATGAGGTTATCTTGTCTCGGCGTCGACTAGTGTTTTCTAATGTAATAGATGGAAGATTGCGTATCTTTATTTTCTTGGACCAGCACTGCGTTCACAACTACTTCAGATACGGTAAGATAGATGAAAAGGGGTTGTCCTAACTCCGATTTTGAGAGAAACAATGGTGATGATAAGTACACCTTTAACTCCTTTAGGGCTTGAACGCACTCAGAGGTTCATTGGAGGCCGTTCTCCTTTCTGACTACGCCGAAGAATTTGTGGCACCTATCAAAGGATTGTGAAATGAACCTCAAAAGGGCAGCGATACGACCAGTCAACCTCTGAACCTATTTTTTGGTGGTCAAGTGTTCTGCTATCCCTTTGATGGCCTTGATTTGGTCGGGATTGACCTCGATACCTCGCTGCGACACTATAAAACCTAAGAAGGTTCCTGAGGCCATGCCGAATGCACATTTTTCGGGGTTCAGTTTCATGCTATATTGCCTGAGTATGTCGAAGGTTTCTTTCAACTGGTCGATGATCTTCTTTCCTTTTGGACTTGACCTGCATGTCGTTGATGTCGACTTTCATCGTTTTACCGAGTTGATCTTTGAACATCTTCGTCACCAACCTTTAGTAAGTTGCCCCCGCATTTTTCAGTCAGAAGGGCATGGCCCTGTAGCAGTACGTCCCCTGGTGGGTGATGAAAGTGGTCTTTTCCTGGTCCACTTCCTCCATGAGGTTCTGATTATAGCCCGAGTAGGCATCCAAGAAACTCAGTAGCTCGTGCCAGGCTGTTGCGTCGATGAGTTGGTCGATATGAGTTAATGAAAATGAATCCTTGGGGCAATCTTTGTTCAGGTCAGTGAAATTTTCGCATATCCGTCACTTGTTGTTCTTCTTTTTCACCATGATCACATTGGCGAGTCATTGAGGGTACTTCGACTCCCTGACGAAGCCATTTTCCTACAATTTCTCCACTTCTTCGCATATTGCGTCATTAATTGTGGAGTTGAACTTACGCTTAAACTGCCTCACCGAGGGGTAGAGTGGATCGACATTCAATTTGTGCGTGGTGATTTCATTTGGCATACCTGGCATTTCTGTATTACTAAGGCAAACAAGTCCGCGTTAGCAGTTAAAATTTCATGAAACTTACCGGGTTCCTGAAGTTTGCAGCCGATGTAAGCTTTCTTGCTATGGTCGTTGTTGTCTAATTGAATGGGGTCGAGGTCCTCTATGGTCGATCCTGCGGCCTTAGCCACATCGGGGTCTCTGATGACGTCCTCACTGTCATCGCATACTGATCTCAACCCTACAAATTACTATGCCTCTTTTTTTATCCTTTGTTTGTTGGGTGGATGTATAGTCTAGGGTGATGCGGTAGCATTCCTAGGATATGCGTTGCTCCCTCGTATACTGATGATTCCCCACGGAGTCGGGAATTTGATGACTTGGTACAGGCTGGAGGGGATGGCCCTCATGGTGTATATCTATGGTCGCCCTATTATGGCGTTGTATGACGTGTCCTGGTCTATTATGCGGAATGTGGTTTCCAAAGTGATGCCACCCGCTAAGATGAGGAGTGTGATCTCGCCGGACGTTCGCTCAGCTGNTGTGCGAGCACATCAAGTTAGATATGATTAGAAATTAGGTTATTCGCGACAAGGTGGGTGTGGACCCTATTGAGGACAAGATGCGGGAAGTGCGACTTAGGTGGTTTGGTCATGTGCGGAGGAGGAGTACAAATGCCCCGGCAAGGAGGTGTGGGGGTTTGACATTGGAGGGCCTACAAAGAGGTAGAGGTAGGCCAAATAAGAGGTGGGAAGAGGTGATTAGGCAAGACATGGCGACCGAGGACACGACCCTTGATAGGAAGGTATGGAGATAGAGGATTAGGGTAGCAGAGTAGGTAGTGTAGAGTGTTCATAACAGTAGTATTGGCATGCAACCTCGCTTTCTGTTGGTAGTAAATTTTTATGACTAACCGTTATTTTTTTCATTGTTGATTAACTTACTATTTTATTGTTTTTATTCTGCTTTTATATGGCTTTTTGGTTATGTCCCTTCTTGTCTATATTTTTATTAATCTGGTGCTTATGCTTTCCTGAGCCGAGGGTCTATTGAAAATAACCTCTCTATGCTCACAAGGTAGGGGTAAGGTCTGCGTACATACTACCATCCCCAGAACCCACGGTATGGGATAATACTGGGTATGTTGTTGTTGTTGTTGCTTATCAAGGGGAAAGTCATGATGACCGAGATGGGGTGGCGTTGGAAATACGGTCTACGCTTTAGTGAAACTACGACTAAGGCCAGAGCCAGTTTTTAAGATGAGGTTATCTTGTCTCGGCGTCGACTAGTGTTTTCTAATGTAATAGATGGAAGATTGCGTATCTTTATTTTCTTGGACCAGCACTGCGTTCACAACTACTTCAGATACGGTAAGATAGATGAAAAGGGGTTGTCCTAACTCCGATTTTGAGAGAAACAATGGTGATGATAAGTACACCTTTAACTCCTTTAGGGCTTGAACGCACTCAGAGGTTCATTGGAGGCCGTTCTCCTTTCTGACTACGCCGAAGAATTTGTGGCACCTATCAAAGGATTGTGAAATGAACCTCAAAAGGGCAGCGATACGACCAGTCAACCTCTGAACCTATTTTTTGGTGGTCAAGTGTTCTGCTATCCCTTTGATGGCCTTGATTTGGTCGGGATTGACCTCGATACCTCGCTGCGACACTATAAAACCTAAGAAGGTTCCTGAGGCCATGCCGAATGCACATTTTTCGGGGTTCAGTTTCATGCTATATTGCCTGAGTATGTCGAAGGTTTCTTTCAACTGGTCGATGATCTTCTTTCCTTTTGGACTTGACCTGCATGTCGTTGATGTCGACTTTCATCGTTTTACCGAGTTGATCTTTGAACATCTTCGTCACCAACCTTTAGTAAGTTGCCCCCGCATTTTTCAGTCAGAAGGGCATGGCCCTGTAGCAGTACGTCCCCTGGTGGGTGATGAAAGTGGTCTTTTCCTGGTCCACTTCCTCCATGAGGTTCTGATTATAGCCCGAGTAGGCATCCAAGAAACTCAGTAGCTCGTGCCAGGCTGTTGCGTCGATGAGTTGGTCGATATGAGTTAATGAAAATGAATCCTTGGGGCAATCTTTGTTCAGGTCAGTGAAATTTTCGCATATCCGTCACTTGTTGTTCTTCTTTTTCACCATGATCACATTGGCGAGTCATTGAGGGTACTTCGACTCCCTGACGAAGCCATTTTCCTACAATTTCTCCACTTCTTCGCATATTGCGTCATTAATTGTGGAGTTGAACTTACGCTTAAACTGCCTCACCGAGGGGTAGAGTGGATCGACATTCAATTTGTGCGTGGTGATTTCATTTGGCATACCTGGCATTTCTGTATTACTAAGGCAAACAAGTCCGCGTTAGCAGTTAAAATTTCATGAAACTTACCGGGTTCCTGAAGTTTGCAGCCGATGTAAGCTTTCTTGCTATGGTCGTTGTTGTCTAATTGAATGGGGTCGAGGTCCTCTATGGTCGATCCTGCGGCCTTAGCCACATCGGGGTCTCTGATGACGTCCTCACTGTCATCGCATACTGATCTCAACCCTACAAATTACTATGCCTCTTTTTTTATCCTTTGTTTGTTGGGTGGATGTATAGTCTAGGGTGATGCGGTAGCATTCCTAGGATATGCGTTGCTCCCTCGTATACTGATGATTCCCCACGGAGTCGGGAATTTGATGACTTGGTACAGGCTGGAGGGGATGGCCCTCATGGTGTATATCTATGGTCGCCCTATTATGGCGTTGTATGACGTGTCCTGGTCTATTATGCGGAATGTGGTTTCCAAAGTGATGCCACCCGCTAAGATGAGGAGTGTGATCTCGCCGGACGTTCGCTCAGCTGCATTGTTAAAGCCTGTTAGTGTGATGCAGCGTGGCACTATCTTGTCCTCGAGTTTTATTTGTGCGAGTACTCGAGGATGGATAATACACGTGCTGCTCCCACCGACCACCATAACCCGTTTTACACCAGCATCTAAAATTCATAAAGTGATAACAAGAGCATCATAGTGAGGGAAAGCTAAACTGTGGGTATCTGACTTATCAAAGATGATTCTTTATTCGGGTTTGTGGGTGATCGACCGTTTGGGATTGTGGGTTGTGGTGAGCTTCACACTGTTGATGGAAGCATCGTCCTCGCCACCGATGATCATATGGATGGTGTGGGCTGGCAAGGGCGGTTTCGGCGGCTCCTGATGTTCTTCACGTCCCCTAGCAAAGTTGGTCCTTCCCCGATCGCTCAGCAATTCTTTGAGGTGCCCCTGTCGTAGCATGTTTACAACCTCCTGTCTAAGTGTGATGCAATCTTCGGTTTTGTGTCCTTGCTCTTGATGGAACTCGCAGAGGGCATCTGCTTTTCTGGTATTCGGGTCCGACCTCATCTTTTGTGGCCACTTCAACTTTGGTCCAAGCTTCTCCAAGGCGTAGACTATCTCTGTAGGTGATACACAAAAATTGTGAGCGGATAATAAATGGGGCATACCTCTTTCATTCTGGTGAGTCCCTGTTCTTGATCGGTGTGGGCCTTCCTCATGGCGGGATGAGGACGCGGCGGTGGTTCTAACGTATGGGCGATGTTGTTACTGGTTGGATCGTGGAGCTACTGGGTCCCTCCTGATATCTTTTCTTCGATCTTTTATGGATTCGGCTTATACCGAGGTCAATCGATGAGTCGGACCATTGAGGTATTCCTCGTCTGCTTAGACCTCGGCACAATATGCATTGTGTATTTCATCACAAGTAGTTGGGGGGTACTTCATAAGCCGACTTAATAATTTTCTTGTTGCCTTTGAAACATTTCTGCTCAGCCCGTTTTGAAAAGCTACTACCGTCATTCCTTCCAATACATTTTGCAAGGTCATCCTTACTCAGTTAAAACAGGCGAGGAAACCCCTCAACCCCTCTACCAGAGATTGTTTGATAGCAAAGATGTCGTTTACTATAGCCTCAGCCTTCTTGGCCCCGGCATGGGCCGTTACGAACTTATCGGCCATTTCCTCAAAGGTCTCGATGGAGCGTGCAGGCAATTGCGAATACCAGGTTAATGCGCCTCCCATGAGTGTTTCACCGAATTTCTTTAACAGAATGGAGGATACTTGTTCCTTGGCGAGGCCATTGCCCTTCATGGCGGTGACATAGTGGGTCACATAATCGTCGGGGTCGGTTGTGCAGTCGTATATTTTTAAATAGGGCGACTTCTTAAAGGTCTTCGGTGTGGAATGTGGGGAAGCACTATCACTGCACGACTGCTCGATGAACCGACCGGCATCTCTCTTTGGCAATAGATTAGGGACGCCCGGTATTTTATCGACCCTTTCTTGGTGTTCTCTCATTTGGTCCTGGAGCGCCTTGTTCTCGTTTTCCATTTCCTCCATCCTTTTCAGAATGGCCATGAGAGCGTCGTCACATGTATTGTTAACAACACTTTGAGTGATACCTGTCGTCATGGGAGGTGTCACGATTCAAAATCCATCAAAGGTCGTGATGGCGCCTAACACCACTGTCAGGCAAGTCCACAATAAAGTTTAACTTAATTATTCCTTTTAGTACTTTGAAATCGAAATTTTTCCTTCAATTAATAATCAGAGATAAAAATTTACAGAGTAAATGATAATATTTTCTCAACCACAACACTGAACAACTCATAAGTACCCCAAAACCCGGTGTCACGAGTGCATGAGCATCAACTAGGAAGTAAAATAAAATACATCATCTGTCCAGAATACAAATTAGACAGGAAAAATACAAATAACCCTGAAGGAGACTCTGCTGGATGCGGATCGTAACCTGAATTGCAGCTCGCGGCAAATCCCTGCCTCATCCGTGCCTCCATGCCCAAAGGACCACCAGACATAAAAGTACCTGCACAAAAATGTGCACCAAGTGTAGTATGAGTACGTAAATCCATGTGTATCCAGTAAGTATCTAGCCTAACCGCAGAGGAGTAGTGACGAGGGGTCGACATCGACACTCACTAGTGGTCCAATAATATCAGGTACAGTAAGGAGGTGAACAAATATGAGGCAAAGTAAATAAATGAAATAAACAACTGTAAATCTGTGATACAATTATCCTCCTTAAAATAAACTCAAGCTCTTAATTTGCAATTCATCCTCAACCGGAGCACATATATATGTATAATGGACCTCACCAAATAGGTTGTTATAATTCGAATCAGGGAAAGACTCACAGATACTCTGGCTTCTTGCCAAATATTACGCACGATTACATGAGGATAGGTTTATAGAAATGCCGACTCATACGACCCGATCCAACATAAATAATAAACTATGCATTTCCAAGGGTCGAACAACACGAACCATAGATGCATCTATTAAACTGCCGAGGCGAACGACCCGCTCTCATGAGATTGTGGTACATAAATCCTGTCGAGGTGAACGACCCGATCCCATTAGAATAAGAAGTACGTGATCTTACTGAGGCGAATGTCCCGATCCCATTAGAATAAGGAGCTTTGACGGATCCTTGACCCCACTCACGAATAAACGTGTGAGTTGTAATTTCTTTAACAAAAACCTTTCAATGGAACATATATATCACAGAAACATGTCGTAAGAGGAATAGAATTATTCGGTGACTAATCATAAACTTGTGAAGTCTCTACAATAGCAAGTCTAGTCTTAAGTAGTAATGTAAAACAAAGGAATTTAATCGGCGAGAGACTACTCAAATAGTACAGTTATAGCATAATGTGAACCTAAGCTTACCCGGACAATAACATGAATGTAATTACGTACATGCTCTCGTCACCTCGCGCGTACGTAGCCCCCCACAACAAGTAGCACATCAATATACAACACCTAGGGGTAATTTCCCCCTCACAGAGTTAGACATGAGACTTACCTCACTCCGTAGTTCCGTAACCGGCTCCAACACTGCTCTAACACCTCAAACCGGTGTCCGTCGCTCCAAAACTAGTCAAATAATGTGCAAACCAATAAGAATATACTCTAATACTCATAACAAATCAATTTAGACAAATTCCCAACTCCGCTCGAAAAGTCGATAAAGCAACCCTCGGGCCCATGTGCCCGGATTCCGAAAATCTTTGAAGATGAACTTTACCCATGACACCACGAACTCAAATGTATAATTTATTCCCAATTCCATGTCCAATTTCGTGGTCAAAATCTAAAAATACCAATTTCTAGATTCTCTTCAAAATCCCAAATTCCTACAAACTTTCCATGCTTAAATCCATATAAAAACCATGTATTTAACTTACAATAGGTGGGAGTAACTTACCTTGACATAGATGATGAAAACCCCACACTTGAAGCTCTCCAAAAATCTCCCAACCAAGAGAGAATGGAAGAAAATGGGCCAAAACCCCATTTTAAAGAAACCTCACTGCCCAGCACGTATTCCGCTTCTGCGGTGCGAAGGTCGCTTCTGCGGCTCCAAGTCTAGCACCTACGAGAAACCAAGCCAAGGTCACTGGCCGCTTCTGCGGCCCTCATGCGCATCTGCGCCCATGCTTCTGCGGCTCTCGTGCGCAGGTGCGGTCCCTCTTTTGCGGAACTTGACTACATCTGCGGTCCCAACCTTCCCCATCCAATTCCGCTTCTGCGCCCCCTCTTGGCCGCTTCTGCAGCTCCGCATCTGCGGCCAAAACCTCACAGGTGTGGTTACACCAGATACCAGCTACCTCACCATTCCTTTAGTCCAAATGTTGATCCGTTAACCATCAGGAATCCACCCGAGGCCCTCGGGACCTCAGCCAAATATACCAACACATCCCAAAGCATGATATGAACTTGCTCGAGGCCTCAAATCACATCAAACAACGCCAAAACCATGAATCGCATCCCAATTCAAGCTTAATGAACTTTAGAACTTCAAACTTTTACATTCGATGCCGAAACCTATCAAATCACTTCTAATTGACCTCAAATTTTGCACACAAATCACATTTGACACTACGGACCTACTCCAACTTGCGAAATCGGAATCCGACCCCGATATCAAAAAGTCCACTCCCGGTCAAACTTCTCAAAAACCTTCAAATTTCTAACTTTCGCCAAATGACCCCGAAATGACCTACGGACCTCCAAATCCACATCCGGACGCACTCCCAATACCAAAATCACCATACGTAGCTATTCCCATACTCGGAATCCCAAACAGACATCAATAGCATTGAAATACACTTCAACCCAAATCTATGAAATTCTTCCAAAACGACAACCTTTCACAATAGGTGCCGAAATACTCCCGGGTCATCCGAAACCCGATCCGGACATACGCCCAAGTCCAAAATCGTCATACAAACCTGTTGGAACCTTCCAATCCCGATTCCGAGGTCGTTTACTCAAAAATCAAACCTTAGTCAATTCTGAAATTAGAATTTTCTTCCCAAACTAACTCCGAACTTTCCGAAATTCAATTCCGACCATACGTGCAAGTCATAATATCTGAAGTGAAACTACTGAAGGCCTCAAATCGCCAATTGATGCGCTAGAGCTCAAAAACGATCGGTCTTGTCATTACATTCTCTCCTACTTAAATATACGTTTATCCTCGAACGTGCTAAGAACTGCTTTGGAGTTGTCCGAAATCATTGTTTAACACCTCGTGCACCTACCTGTGCTACCACAACCCAGTTTAGCACATTAGCTCGAGAAAATATGAAGATTTTCCCTTTTATTTAGTCACGTTAGCCTTAAAGCCAAATTCCAATATCTGAAATCCTCTACTAGGTTTGTTCCCAACATACGAACACCGTATCCATCACTACACGATGTACCAATACCTGGTTGTATACTCTTACCGAATTCACACCATACACCACATTATTCACATGACCATAATGACATCCCCTGACAACAATAGTCGAAATCCCACGAATCTGATGCCCACAACACATCTCATGAAGCATATAAGTCCCGTTTCAGCTCTCGTAACACTGCCACGACAGAAGAGATGTGTAAAAACTCATAACCACCTGCCAAATCATAACTCCTGGAGGGTCTCATCCCGATAAGAACCATTACCTCATTCTGAACTGAATATCGATATTTACTCTTTAATGTGCCTCATATAAATCTGATCGCACTGATCCCAAGTCCAAGAATCTCGTCTCACCCAGTACAAGCTGCTCAGGCAATAAGCCACCTCAAACACTGCCAAAAGTCTCATATGATGCCACAATGTGCCAACAAGCTACAAACTCGAATGTGATACATAAGGAAACGAACTCTGGAAAGATCTACTCAACTCACGTAACTAATTTAAACAACCGAAAAAATGTTATGAACCTTCCTCAGGAAATGAGAAGCAAAAAAACACAATAATAAATATGGGAAACTGTACTCAATGTCACATTGTTGCGGCGTGCAACCCGATCCACACATGATACCGTTGCGGCGTGCAACCCGATCCAACCATGATACCCGTGGCAGTGTGCCACCCTATCCAAATAACATATCCGTGGCAGCGTGCCACCCGATCCACGCATAATAATCTAAAGAAAACACACATCGAGACGGGTAGCATCATACGCTATAAAACCCAAGCACAACTAAGGTGCAATAAACGACCTGCATCTCGAGCCATCCTGCTCATATAACACCATAAACTATACAGGATCTCAATACGAGTGCGAATAATCAAACCGCCTCACAACCCACATGGCACAATAGAGACTACACGGAAGGACCGACAACAGAAATAACATCCAAGGCCCGAAGACCCCTCCAAAAATAACGCTATGCTAAAATGAACACATCCGACCTGATATAGAGCCCATATTCACATTTAGATCCATCTACGGACCTCAAGTCGGTTCTAATCGTACCGCACTGGGCTAATAACCTTTCAAGGATCCACAATAACCCTTTTTTCCATGACACACAAAACATCCGTCAAATTTGGAATAGACTTTCACAGTCCACAACCAAATGAACCGAGCGCCATTCAGGCATAAATGCTCACATTAGCGATAGTACCACAATCTTCATACTTGGTTTTGGATATTTAATAAATCAAGTGACTACATGACAGACTTATACAATCTTCCCGTGGGGCATGCTCCAACGACCATTCCGCTCAGGTAGCAAAGTCCGCACATCCATACCGCTAACCGTTCTAATTCTGTAAAGTGAATCAAAAATCCGCAAGTTAATACACAAAGCCTGTTCCACATGACACCGATCTCAGGTGACGCAAAGGACAATACCTGCTTACTATAAACATCTGAATTCTATCCTGCTTTCCGAGCTCGGGACATCTTTGTCAACACCGAATCACAACCTTGATCCTCAGCTTCTAATTCCCCTGCTGCTCACTGCACTTAACATGCCATTACACGAGAGTACATGAATTTCATCATAACTCCTGAACCACTAATAGAATAAACACTTCATCATATAGAAACCTTTCACTTAGCTCGTTTCAGGAGGACCATTGCAACACACGACTGAATTCTCATAACCGCAAAAAATGCAAACCTCAAGTTGTGGTCTAAACCACCATAATTCTTCCGGGATCCATCTATACATAACATGCCTTAATAATCAAATGCCTCCAAATAAATCCATTACGGCGTCCGTCAAGCCTCGCGTGCACCGCCACAAATCACATGCATAACTCAACACGCTGAAGGAACTGATCATTGCCACCATCATGCTAATTCAACCATTACTAACCGATCCGACTTCTTCTGATTTACTCTAGGCTTTCCTTAGGAATACTAATAGCTCCATTCAAAACATCATGAACCCAAATCCGCACTCATCCTGAGTGACCTTATTTCACGAGATCATGTTGTCTCCAACATCTACGAACCATCTCATACTCTTCTTATGCGCATATTCACATCTTCAACTGGTACCCCCATTCTGAGAATCCCTCTATGAATCCGAAGTTATTTTCTCCCATTCCTCCAATGCCATACTGCGGACCAAAGATAACGTAGAACACTCCAAGCCACTTTCATAATCCGCTGCTAAAGCTCAATCCTTAACCATACTATGGACTCAAAATCCTTAGGCACCGCACTTTAACTTTTGAATCCACTAGGACCGTAGTTGAGAGTCACCCACTCTGATTTGTTCTCGAATACAATCAAACTCCAAGGCCCTGCTAGCACATGAACACCCTCTCAAAGAAGCAACTGACTGAATTCCTTCCCTTGTACATCACATCCACATGAAGCATAGACTCCGAGTCTTCCCAAAACCTGAACATGAACCGATAAGGCCAAATATAGCACACATACCTCAAATCCTTTTGCTCAAATTACCATTGATGTTTTCTTTTCTTAGTCGTAATAACCCACCAATACACCGATAACCAGAAACCACACAAGTAGACAACCACGCAATCCAATCATAGATGGCTGGCTTTCCCACTTAGCTTGAAGCTACAATTACATAACCCTGGGACTTACCGAGATTCCTTCTTCCCTATTGAAGTCACCTCAAAGTCCAGCAATGCATTCCACGCTCGAAGTCATGTTGCATCCAAATAAAATCCGTGGACCTAGTCTCTGCCCACCATGAATTTCCAAATGGCTCCAAACTTTCCTCAAGGCATGTGGCCATCCTACCACGGAACCCATATGTTACTCTGCCACTCTCTCACTTTGGTTAAAATCTCTCCTTTAAGCAACTTCTGGATTTCTGCTTTTCATACTTGACCTTCTAGTAATTCGACCACCGCGAGACACCTTCCGCCTGTCCTTCCTCATCTTTCGCTGCCCAAAAACTGCCTCAAAGCAAAATCCATCACTGTAGCACCTGATCTGATAAATTACTACCAACTCTAAGCCTCCTCGAAGATGATCTTTCCCGAGCCATCAATATTAGAAATGCCTATTCGATTCTAAACCACTGCACACCGTGATTTCTGACACCCGCTACCCCGACACCATTTCATAATACCCCACCCCAAAGGCGAATTAAGAAAACCATAATGCCGGCAAACTTAGCACATTCAACAAGGAAAACGGCACCACATCATAGATGAAAATTTCACCACGCCCGAAAATACCAAGTCTCATTACTCCATCAACCCAAATCTGAAAATTGTTAGTTCGATTGCCTTTCCTCTGCCGAAAATAAAATACTAAATCTCTGAATCATGCACTGAGTAAAACCTCCTCTCAGGTCATTCACTGCCTCGACGCCTAGACAAACATCCTACCATTACATCATTATTGTGTGATAATAACTTAAGAACATCATGGCAACCTGCGCATAGCCCCAAAACCATCAGAAATACAGCTACTAAGCCGAAATGCCAGAACACCCTTCCGCAAGAAGACAATAATAACTTGCTCGAATGCGCAGGGAGACACATCATGCACCACCTCTACAGTGCCATTAAAATTCTTCGATTCCCAATTGATAACAAGCAGTTCACGTCGCATAAGATTGAATAGGAAAGAAATGAAGGCATAAGCCTCAAAGGAATCAAATCGCACGATGAGTAGTCAAGAAGAGAATTGATCCTAACAGTCCTGTAGCCTCTCAAAGATAGGTACAGACGTCTCTGTACCGATCCGCAAGATTCTACTAGACTTGCTCATGAATCGTGAGACATATGCGAACCTAACGCTCTGATACCATGTTGTCATGACCCCAAATCCATCAAAGATCGTGATGGAACCTAACTCCCCTGCCACGCAAGCCCACAATAAAAGTTTAACTTAATTATTCCTTTTAGTATTTTGAAATCGAAATTTTTCCTTCAATTAATAATTAGAGATAACAATTTATAGAGTAAATGATAATATTTTCCCAACTACAATACTGAACAACTCATAAGTACCCCTAAAACCCGGTGTCACAAATGCATGAGCATCAACTAGGATGTAAAATAAAATACAACATCTATCCAGAATACAAATTAGACAGGAAAATACAAATATACCTGGATGAGACTCTGTTGGCCGCGAATCGTAACCTGAAATAAAGCTCACGGCAATTCTCCGCATCATCCGTGCCTCCGTGCCCAAAGGACAACCAGACATAAAAGTACATGCACAAAAATGTGTAGCAAGTGTATTATGAGTACGTAAATTCACGTGTACCCAGTAAGTATCTAGCCTAGCCCCGGAGGAGTAATGACGAGGGGTCGACATCGACACTCACTAGTGGTCCAATAATATCAGGTACAATAAGAAGATGAACAAATATGAGGAAAAGTAAATAAATGAAATAAATAACTGTAAATCTGTGGTACAATTTTCCTCCTTACAATAAACTCAAGCTCTTAATTAGGAATTCATCCTCAACCGGAGCACATATATAAGCACATATTAGAATAAGAAGTACATAATCTTGCCGAGGCGAACAACCCGATCCCATTAGAATAAGGAGCTTTGATGGGTCCTTGACCCCACTCACAAATAAACGTGTGAGTTGTAATTTCTTTAATAAAAACCTTTCAGTGAAACATATATATCATAGAAACATGTCGTAAGAGGAGTAGAATTATTCGGTGACTAATCATGAACGCGTGAAGTCTCTACAATAGCAAGTCTAGTCTCAAGTAGTAATGTAAAATAGAGGAATTTAATAGGCGAGAGACTGCTCAAATAGTACAACTATAGCATGAGGTGAACCTAAGCCTACTCGGACAATAACATGAATGTAGCTACGTATAGGCTCTCATTACCTTGCGCATACGTAGCCCTTAAAACAAGTAGCACACATCAATATACAACACCTAGGGGTAATTTGCCCCTCATAGAGTTAGATAGGAGACTTACCTCGCTCCGAAGTTCCGTTACCGGCTCCAACGCCGCTCTAACACCTCAAACCGGTGCCCGTAGCTCCAAAACAAGTGAAACAATGTGCAAACCAATAAGAATATGCTCTAATACTCATAACAAATCAATTTAGACAAATTCCCAACTCCGCTCGAAAAGTTGATAAAGTAACCCTCGGGCCCACATGCCCGGATTCTGAAAATATTCAAAGATGAACTTTACCCATGACACCACGAACTCAAATATATAATTTATTCTCAATTCTATGTCCAATTTCGTGGTCAAAATCCAAAATATCAATTTCTAGGTTTTTCTTCAAAATCTCAAATTCCTACAAAATTTCCATATTTTAATCCATATAAAAATCATGTATTTAACTTACAATAGGTGTAAATAACTTATCTTGACATAGATGATGAAACCCCCCCACTTGAAGCTCTCTAAAAATCGCCCAACCAAGAGAGAATGGAAGAAAATGGGCCAAAAGCCCGTTTTAAAGAAACCTCATTGCCCAACACGAATTCCGCTTCTGCGGTGCGAAGGTCGCTTCTGCGACAGCCGCTTCTGCGGCTCCAAGTCTCGCACCTGCGAGAAACCAAGCCAAGGTCGCTGGCCGTTTTTCTGGCTCTCATGCGCATCTGCGCCCATGCTTCTGCGGCTCTTCGTGCGCAGGTGCTGTCCCGCTTCTGCGAAACTTGACCGCATCTACGGTCCCAGCCTTTCCCAGCCAATTCTGCTTCTGCGCCCCCTCTTAGCCGCTTCTGAAGCTCCGCACCTACAGCCAAAGCGTCGCAGGTGCGGTTACACCAGATACCAGCTGTCTCATCATTCCTTTAGTCCAAACGTTGATCCGTTAACCATCTGGAATCCACCCGAGGCCCTCGGGACTTCAACCAAATATACCAACACGTCCCAAAATATGACACGAACTTGCTCTAGGCCTCAAATCACATCAAACAATGCCAAAACCATGAATCGCATCCCAATTCAATCTTAATGAACTTTAGAACTTCAAACTTCCACATTCGATGCCGAAACCTATCAAATCACATCCGATTGACCTCAAAGTTTGCACACAAGTCACATTCGACACTATGGACCTACTCCAACTTCCGAAATTGGAATCCGATCGTGATATCAAAAAGTCCACTCCCGGTCAAACTTCTCAAAAACATTCAAATTTCTAACTTTCGCCAAATGACCCCAAAATGACCTGCTGATCTCCAAATCCACACCCGGATGTGCTCCCAATACCAAATTACCATACAGAGCTATTCCCAGACTCGGAATCCCAAACAAACATCAATAGCATTGAAATGCACTTCAACCCGAATCTATGAAATTCTTCCAAAATGCCAACCTTCCACAATAGGCACCGAAACGCTCACGGGTCATCCAAAACCCTATCCGGACATACGCCCAAGTCCAGAATCATCATACGAACCTATTGGAACCTTCCAATCCCGATTCTGAGGTCGTTTACTCAAAATGCAAACCTTAATCAATTCTCCCAACTTAAAGCTTCTGAAATTAGAAGTTTCTTCCCAAACTAACTTCGAACTTCCCGAATTCAATTCCGACCATACGTGCAAGTCATAATACCTGAAGTGAAACTACTCAAGGCCTTAAACCACCGAACGTTGTACTAGAGCTAAAAAATGACCGGTCGGGCCGTTACAGGAGGAAAAGGAAGATTGATCATGTTGCTCGTCCACTGGTGGCGTAAAACAGGTTCTCGTATTTTTTGCGGCCGCATCCTGAATGGGCTTATGGAGGATGCTGGTTAGTATAATGACACAGCTAGTCGTTTTGAGAATTTAAGTCCCGATCGGTGACATGAGTCCTTGAGCATCTTCATATTATGTGTAATGACTTGTGTGCGTGGTTGAATTCAAATATCGGGTGATTCAGAGTGATTTGCGACACTTAGTCCCTCAAATAGAAGCTTAATCCTTAGGATTTTAACCGTAGTTGGAACTATGTGAAGATGACTCCAGAATGGAGTTTATCGGTTCCATTAGCTCCGTTGAATGATTTTGGACTTAGGGGCGTGTCCGGATTCTGTGTTGGAAGTCTGTAGCTCATTTAGGTTTGAAATGGCGAAAGTCAAATTTTTGGAGATTTTGACCGAAAGTGGAATTTTTGATATTGGGGTCGGAATGCGATTCCAAGAGTTGGAACAACTCCGTTATTTTATTTGGGACTTGCCTGCAAAATTTAACGTCATTCCGGGTTGGTTAGATTGGGTTCGGCATGAGTTTTCGAAGTTGGAAGTTTTGAAAGTTCATAAATTCGATTCGTGGTGCGATTTATATTTTCAGCGTTGTTTGATGTGGTTTGAGATTCAAAGCAAGTCCGTATTAGGTTATAGAACATGTTGGTATATTTATACGGGGTCTCGGGGGCCTCGGGTGTGTTTTGGATGGATTGCGGGCCATTTCCTTCAATTTTTGAATTGCTGTTTTCTGTCATCTGGTTTTTTAATCGCGTTCGCATCCCTTCCTTCGCATTCGCGAAGAGTAATTTTGGAGGAGGAATTCATTGTTCTTCGCATTCGCATGATCACGTTCGTGATCGCGAAAGTCTGCTTTCTCCTTCTTCGCGTTCGTATCCTTTCCCTTGCGTTCGCATAGTAGAAATTGGGAGCTGGGGGCTGTTGGCAATTTCTTTTTTGTGTTCGCGTTCACGTCATTCTTCCCGCGTTCGCGTAAGTTCTGTTTCTTACCCTTCGCGTTCGCGCCCCTTAGCTCGCGTTCGCGTAGGGGTATCTTGGCAGCCTACATTTTCTACTTCGCGAACGCGATCCTCTTTTTGCGTTCGCGCTGCTTTGATGCCTGGGCAGAATATAAGATCTTCAAATAGAGGGTTAGGCCTTTTTCATCCTATCTTGAATTGTAGAGCTCAATTTTGAGTGATTGTTTGTGGGTTTTTCAAGCAAATCGATGGGGTAAGTGTTCTTCACCCAGAATTTATTATATTTCATGATTTTATCTTTATTTTTATCATTTAATTTTCGTTTTGAGTTGAGGAAAATGGAGGTTTTTGAAGAAAAATTTTAAAATGAAAAATCATGATTTGAGGGACGAATTAGTATCAGAATTTGATAATTTAGTATGGTTGAACTCGTATCGGATTGAGTGTTCGGGTTTTGTGAAATTTGTCGGGTTTCGAGGTGCGGGCCCAGGGGTCGACTTTTGGGTCGATGTTTTTTGGATTTTGATAAAGATTGAGGCTTTATGATCCGAAATAGCTTCTTATGAGTTTTATTTGTGCTTTGAAGTTATTTTGGTTAGATTTGAGCCGCCCGGAGGTCATTTCACCCGAAAAGTTAATTTTAAAGTATCAATTTATCTTCTTCGAGGTAAGTATCTTGCCTAATTTCGAGTGGGGGAACTACCCCTTAGGATTTGAGTCTTCTATGCTAATTGTAGTCCGTGTACGCGAGGTGACGAGTACGTGCTCAGATTTATTTGTTAAAAGTTGGCCTTTTAGGGTTCTTAGGTCCTTGTATTCACTAAATATGCAGTTTTCTCGTTATGATTACGTTTCTAAATTACTAGTTTCACCTATACCTGTTTTAATTTGAATTAATTGCTTCATGATCCGCCCTTGATGCTTATTTGAGTCATATGTGTCTTAACTGAAATTGTTATCTCTTATATTGCCATGTTTTCTTTCCCCTAACTGCTTATTTTTATTTGAAGTTATAGTTATAAATGTTCACCCTTAATTGAGGCTATGGTTATCTTTCTGCCACCTACCTTTCTTTGAATTTGTTGCATCTCTTTCGTAATTTTTCAAACTTAAAAGAAGCTTAGATATCCTATGCCTTAAATGATTTGCCCCTATTTGGAATTATTTGACTCGTGTTAGTTTTCTTGTTGTTGAACCGTATATTGTGGGATCATTGTTATATATTATTTTCTTCCCTGTTGAGTTGTTCTTATTACACCTAGTATTCTTTATTATGGCTATTCCTTGCAAACTAGTTTTACCGTTTCTTGCGATCGAAGGTTCTTGAGTTGATTTATTTGTCGTACCCTTGTATTAGTTTTATTGTTGCTGTTGTACTTGTTCTTGCATATTTACTTTGGGACTACGAGGCAGTAACTCGGGAGATCCCACTGTCTTGCATATTTACTTTGGGGACTACGAGGCGGTACCTCGGGAGATCCCCTATT
>AWOL01S0106706.1:0-13907 GCA_000715115.1 Nicotiana otophora | reverse complement strand
CGTGGCGAGACAAGGTGGGCTATGTCAGGGATTGATTTGTAATGATTTGTAATGGCCTGGGGGCATCCTTGTTGTTGATATTTGTGTAGTGGTACACTTACCTGTGTGAGCTTTATCTTGTGAAAGTCGTGAGGAAACATTCTATGTGCTATCCGTTCTTTTCCCCTTATGCTTACTAGCTGGTATGAACTATGTTAGGACACTTGCACAAGAATACACGTAGTTAAGCACTCTTATCGGATAAGAGGTTTTCTTGATATTGTTGAGTACAGATGTACACCCTTGTTTATTTGCCTTTTATGTGAGAATGGCTCCATTTGGCATGCGAGTCGTCAGTGCAGTTATGAGGTGTAATGAGGGCACAGGATGCCAAGTGTTAGGGTTCCGGTATCGAGACCCGTGAGTTGTGATTTGTCCGAGGTTCGGTACCTCGTGGAGTTTGTTGACTAAAACCTGATGTAAAAGCAGTCGTTGTTGCTGAGTTATTAATTTTCCTTGCTGTATCTGTGATTTCGGATTTAGGTTGTGTTTATGTTCACCCTTCTATGTCATTATTATGGTATTTCGCTGATACTTGTTGATGTCCTTTCCTATTGCAACTACTGTATTGTTAGTCATATCGCGTTCTCTTTATGTAGATATTATACTCTGTTGTTTCTATACTTATACCTTGTTCATGTTAATTAGTCCAGTAGGTGTCTTGACCGTTTCTCATCACTACTCTACTGAGGTTAGTCTTGATACTTGCTGGGTACCGCCGGTGTACTCATACTACACCTCTTCATATTTTTGTGCAGATCTAGGTACTTCGAAGTCAGCTGATCATTAGCTAGCTGTGCGGATTGTTGATGTGGAGACTCAAGGTAAACCTGCCATTGCGTTCGTAGGCTTCAGAGTCACCTTCTATTTTGTATTCACAGTGTTTTACCTATTTCTAAACAGTTGTATTTAGAAATTTGTAACAAACTCTGTAGAGCTTATGACTTATACTACCGGTTTTGGAAATTGTAAATTTTATAGAGAATTCTATTTCAAAAGTTGTTAGATGTTATATATTATTGTCGTTATTGAGTATATGTTAGGCTTACCTAGTCCCTAAGACTAGGTGCCACCGTGATACCCAACGGAGGGGAAATTGGATCGTGACAAATGGGTATTAGAGCTCTAGGTTCATAGATACTACGAGTCATAAGCTAGTTTTGTAGAGTCTTGCGGATCGGTACAGAGACGTTTGTGCTTATCTTCGAGAGGCTACGTAACTATTAGGACAATTTCACTTCCTTCATTCATATCGTGCGAGTTCATTGATCTCGAAGTTGAACTTTTATCATTCCATTCTCTAACAGATGGTGAGGACACGAGCTGCAGTTACTGATGACGTTACCCCCGGAGCAGATGTCTCTAGAGGCAGAGGTCGATGAGGAGCACATGCCGCAGCTAGGGCACCTACCAGAGCAGCAGTTGAGGAGCCGCCAGTAGTTCCAGTTGGGGGGCAGGTACCGAAGGCCCCTGCTGTTACCCCCGGACTTCAGGAGATCTTAGCACAGTTCCTAAGTATGTTTGGTACATTGGCTCAGGCGGGGTTGATTCCGGTTGCACCAGCTATTTCACAGACCGGGGGAGGAGCTCAGACTTCTGCCACCCACACTCTAGAGAAGCGGGTTCATATTGGTCAGGTTCCAGGTATAATAGCGACACAACCTGTGGTCCCACCTCAGCCCATGGTTAGGGCTGCAGCATCTGAGGAAGAAAAGCTTAGACTTGAGAGATACAAGAAGTACCCACCCTCCTACCTTCAGTGGATTGGTGACAGACGATGCCCAAGGTTTCCTGGAAGAGTATCACCGCATTCTACATACTATGGGTATTGTGGAGACGAGCGGGGTTGCTTTTACTATGTTCTAGCTCAGGGGAGCGGCTTATCAGTGGTGGCAGGCATACGAGTTGGGTAGCTCGGCCGAGTCAGCTTCACTTATATGGGTTCAATTTTCAGAGATGTTCCTGAGAGAATTTGTACCTCAGTCCCTTCGAGATGCATAGCACGCGGAGTTTGAGCAGCCGCGCCAGGGCACTATGTCAATGTCAGAGTATGCCGTTAGATTTAATGATTTGGCCAGACATGCACCTGCTTTGGTCGCTACAGTTAGAGAGCGTGTCCGTTGATTCATTGAGGGGCTCAGGCATGATATTTGGTTTAGCATGGCTCGGGAGTTAGAGTCGGATGTTTTATTTTAGCAGGTAGTATGGATCGCTCTCCGAGTAGAGGGGATGTGGGATCAGGAGAGAGGAGACATGTGAGGTCAGGAGAGAGAGAACAGGGAGGAGAGGTGGCCTCGTAGACCGTAGAGATCTACTGGTCCTTATTTTGGAGGTAAGGCACGACATGGTAGAGATTTTATGGTCAACCAATTCAGTTTGCACTTCAGGATTCGCACAGTGTTTCAGGTGTTCATGGGTCTTAGAGTACCCGTACCGCACATTTCCCACAACCACGTCAGCAGAGAGGTTGCTTCGAGGGTGGAGATACCAGCCACAGGGTGAGAGATAGTCCTAGACTCTGGACAGGTGTGTCACAATGGAGTATTCGGGCGAGTAGAGGGCGCCCAAAAGGGGAAGGTCTGGCCCGTTGATGTGTTTTATATAGTAGGCTTGAGGCCACTGCGCCAGATGATGTCATACAGGTATGCTTTTGATTTATTACAGAGGGGGCACCATTCGTATTTTGATTCGGTTCTGCTTATCGTCGCTAGTTTCCCCTATTTGTTGTCTCACCTATGGGTGAGTTCACGACCTAGTATTATGTTTATGTGTTTGTCCTTGTTGGGAAACTCTATGAGTGGTAGCCCGTGTCTATCGTTTGTTTCTATTCATTATTGAGAGTTTCGAGGCTATAAGTGAATTCTTGTTGTCCATTGTGGTAGGTTTGATGTGATTCCTAAGTAAATTGGTTACGATTTGTGATTTGACACTCTACCGGGGTGAGAGTTTAGCAAGTGTTGTGATTTTATTGGCAAAATTGAGTGAGTGGGATATTTCTATTAGTATGATGTGTATTCGACTTGTGATTCAGAGTTGAGGGTGAGACCCTCACGATTCCATGTGATTTGATATATTTGAGCCGGGCTGCGTGCCGCGGTGGAAGTTATATTAGGATGAGATCCTTGTGATTTGTTCATATACTTTAATTTTTCCTTTTAAATTGATTTGTAGGATGGTACTCATAGAGAGTTGTGCCTGTCGAGCATTGTTTGATATTTCTCTTATGTGTTTCTCTTTACATATTCAGTCATTTTATGTTATGTGCTTCTTGAGTTTTAGCTTGCAGGGTGTGTGCCCGATGGTGTTAGTTGTGACTTGTTGTTTTGGGTGTATAATTATGAGGTATTCATGTTCTTTGCATCGCTGTCAGTATTGTAGAGGTTCGAAACAGAGTTCTATGGGATATGAGGCTAATTGCCGGTGCTGGTTTTGATTACGGGCAGCTATTGTGATACAAATGTTATTATGGGCCTACGTGTGGCATGTCATGTTGAGTGGTCATACCTTGTGGGTGTAGGCATGAGTTGTTGTAGCTGGTTGAGACTGATACCCGGTATGGATTTAGAATCGGGTCTTTTGGAGATGAATGAAAAGTGAGAATTCTGACTCTAAGGCTTATCGGTGCTGGTTGAAAGGATACATTACAGTTGATATGGTGTCGTCAAGCTTATATGGATTGGGGTGACGTGGGGTCACCCGCGGGTGTATGTTGGATATGTGCTTTCAGTAATTTAAAGACTTCGAGGTGTCTTGGCACGTTCGAGGACGGACGTTTGTTTAAGAAGGGAAGGATGTAACGACCCGACCGGTCGTTTTGAGAATTTAAGTCCTGATCAGGGGTATAAGGCCCTGAGCAGCTTCGTATTATGTGTATTGACTTGTGTGCGTGGTTGAATTCAATTACCGGGTGATTCAGAGTGATTTGGGACACTTAGTCCCTAAAACGAAAGCTTAAGCCTTAGGATTTTGACCGTAGTCAGAACTGTGTGAAGACGACTCCAAAATGGAGTTTCCTCGATTTTGTTAGCTCTGTTGAGTTATTTTGGACTTAGGGGCATGTCCGGATTGTGTTTTGGAGGTCTGTAGCTCATTTAGGCTTGAAATGGCGAAAATCGAATTTTTGGAGATTTTGACCGGAAGTGGACTTTTTGATATCAGGGTCGGAATGCGATTTCGAGAGTTGTAGCAGCTCTGTTATGTCATTTGGGAATTTGATGTCATTCTGGGTTGGTTAGGTTGGGTCCGGCACGAGTTTTCGAAGATGGAAGTTTTGAAAGTTCATAAATTCGATTCGTGGTGCGATTTGTATTTTCGGCGTTGTTTGATGTGGTTTGAGATCCTGAGCGAGTTCGTATTAGGTTATAGAACTTGTTGCTATATTTAGACGGGGCCTCGGGTGTGTTTTGGATGGGTTGCGGGCCATTTCCTTCAATTTTTGAACTGCTGTTTTCTGTCATCTAGTTTCCTTAATCGCGTTCGCATCCCTTCCTTCGCGTTCGCGAAGAGTAATTTTGGAGGAGGAATTCATTGTTCTTCGCGTTCGCATGATCGCGTTCGCGATCGCGAAAGTATGCTTTCTCCTACTTCGCGTTCGCATCCTTTCCCTCGCGTTCGCGTAGTAGAAATTGGGAGCTGGGGGCTGTTGGCTATTTCTTCTTCGCGTTCGCGTCATTCTTCCCGCGTTTGCATAATTTTTGTTTCTTACCCTTCGCGTTCATACCCCTTAGCTCGTGTTCGCGTAGGGGTATCCTGGCAGCCTACATTTTCTTCTTCGCGAACGCGATCCTTTCTCCGCGTCCGTGCTGCTTTGATGCCTGGGCAAAATATAAGATCTTCAAATCGAGGGTTAGGCCATTTTAATCCTATCTTGACTTGTAGAGCTCTATTTTGAGCGATTCTTTGTGGGTTTTTCAAGCAAATCGATGGGGTAAGTGTTTTTCACCTAGAATTTATTATATTCCATGATTTTATCTTTATTTTTATCATTTAATTTGTGTTTTGAGTTGAGGAAAATGGAGGTTTTTGAAGAAAATTTTCAAAATGAAAAATCATGATTTGAGGGATGAATTGGTATCAGAATTTGATAATTTTAGTATGGTTGAACTCGTATCGGAATGGGTGTTTGGGTTTTATGAAATTTGTCGGGTTCCGAGGTGCGGACCCGGGGGTCGACTTTTGGGTCGATGTTTTTTTGATTTTGATAAAGATTGAGGTTTTATGATCCGAAATAGTTTCTTGTGAGTTTTATTTGTGCTTTGAAGTTATTTTGGTTAGATTTAAGCCGCCCGGAGGTCATTTCACCCGAGAAGTCCATTTTAGAGTATCGATTTGTCTTCTGTGAGGTAAGTATCTTGCCTAACTTCGTGTGGAGGAACTACCCTTTAGGATTTGAGTCTTCTATGCTAATTGTAGTCCGTGTACGCGAGGTGACGAGTACGTTCTCGGATTTATTTGTGGAAAGTTGGCCTTTTAGGGTTCTTAGGTCTTTATATTCACTAAATACGCAGTTTTTCTCGTTATGATTACGTTTCTAAATTACTAGTTTCACCTCTACCTATTTTAATTTGAATTAATTGCTTCATGATCCGCACTTATTGCTTATTTGAGTCATCTATGCCTTAACTGAAATTGTTATCTCTTATATTGCCATGTTTTCTTTCCCCTAACTGCTTATTTTTATTTGAAGTTATAGTTATAAATGTTCACCCTTAATTGAGGCTATGGTTATCTTTCTGCCACCTACCTTTCTTTGAATTTGTTGCATCTCTTTCGTAATTTTCCAAATTTAAAAGAAGCTTAGATATCTTATGCCTTAGTTTATTTGCCCTTATTTGGAATTATTTGACTCGTGTTAGTTTTCTTGTTGTTGAACCGTATATTGTGGGATCATTGTTACATATTATTTTCTTCCCTGTTGAGCTGTTCTTATTACGGCTAGTATTCTTTATTACGGCTATTCCTTGCAAACTAGTTTTACCGTTTCTTGTGATCGAAGGTTCTTGAGTTGATTTATTTGTTGTACCCTTGTATTAGTGTTATTGTTGCTGTTGTACTTGTTGTTCTTGCATATTTACTTTGGGAATACGAGGCGGTACTTCGGGAGATCCCCCTGTCTTGTATATTTACTTTGGGACTACGAGGCGGTACCTCGGGAGATCCCCCATGTCTTGCATATTGACTTTTGAGACTACGAGACGGTATCTCGGGAGTGCCCTTTGTTGACATCTCTTTGTTAAGGGGTTGCACGAGGTTTCTGCCGTGCTATTGTTATTATTGATATTTGCACATGCAGCGTGACAAGGTGGGATATATATATGTGGGTTGCGCATGTGGCGAGACAAGGTGGGAACATTATTATGCACGTGTGGCGAGGCAAGGCGGGCATTTGCTTTACTATTGCACACGTGGCGAGATAAGGTGGGTTGTGTCAGGGATTGATTTGTGATGATTTGTGATGGCCTGAGGGCATCCTTGTTGTTGATATTTGTGTAGTGGTACACTTACCTGTGTGAGCATTATCTTGTGAAAGTTGTGAGGAAACATTCTACGTGCTATCCGTTCTTTTCCCCTTATGCTCACTAGCTGGTATGAACTATGTTAGGACACTTGCACAAGCATACACGTAGTTAAGCACTCTTATCGGATAAGAGTTTTTCTTGATATTGGATAGTACAAATGTACACCCTTGCTTATTTGCCTTCTATATGAGAATGACTCTATTTGGCACGCGAGTCGTCAGTGCGGTTATGAGGTGTAATGAGGGCACATGATGCCAAGTGTTAGGGTTCGGGTATTAAGACCCGTGAGTTTTGATTTGTCCGAGGTTCGGTACCTCATGGAGTTTGTTGACTAAAACCTGATGTGAAAGCGGTCGTTGTTGCTGAGTTATTAATTTTCCTTGTTGTATCTGTGATTTCGGATATAGGTTGTGTTTACGTTCAACCTTCTGTGTCATTATTATGGTATTCCGCTGATACTTGTTGTTGTCCTTTCCTAAAGTAATTACTGTACTGTTAGTCATATCGCGTAGTCTTTATGTAGATATTATACTCTGTTATTTCTATACTTATACCTTGTTCAGGTTAATTAGTCCAGTAGGTGTCTTGATTGTTCCTCGTCACTACTCCATTGAGGCTAGTCTTGATACTTGCTGGGTGCCGTCGTGGTATACTCATTCTACACTTCTGCACATTTTTGTGCAGATCTAGGTACTTCAAAGTCAGTTGATCATTAGCTAGCCGTGCAGATTGTTACTGTGGAGACTCAAGGTAAACTTGCTGCTGCGTTCGCAGGCTTCAGAGTCACCTTCCTATTTTGTATTCACACTGTTTTACCTATTTCCAAACAGTTGTATTTAGAAATTTGTAGCAAACTCTGTAAAGCTTATGACTTGTACTACCGGTTTTGGAAATTATAAATTTTATCGAAAATTCTATTTCAAAAGTTGTTAGATGTTAATTATTATTGTTGTTATTCAATAAATATTAGGCTTACCTAGTTTCTAAGACTAGGTGCCATCACGATACCCAACGGAGAGGAAATTGGGTCGTGACAGTCAGTGTATCAATTATCCATGCCTGAAGGAGCTTCTTTATCGCTGGTGATGCCTCCTCTCCCACAGATGTAGAGGCTGTTTTACCAAGAGATTTTGTGATGTTGCAGTGGGGAGGGGGTGATCCACCTTGCCTATGAGAGGCATTGGGCGTCATGTCTTCGTCCACTGCTTCAGAGCTTTCGTGGATGATGTTCATGAGATTGGTCGGGAGGTCACTCATTATTCTCGTTCTTCCTTCTCTGTTACCTGCCATAGTAGATCTATGCATGCAGAGAGAAAAAGGTTCTTGTTTTTTTTATGTTAGTAACCAGTGCCGACTGTAGATCTAGACGAAACTAAAAGACTTAACTAGAAAATTCCCACAGACGGCGTCAAAGTATTTGACCGAAAAATGTAACTTTGGCCTAAACTATTTAATTTAAGTAATACTGGGTTAAATCCAGTTAAGGATAATAACACTAGATGAAAATCTTGGCAGCATGTGGGAGATGGGGACAGATCCCGTAAAGGGTTGCTGACAATAAATACAAACATATTCTTAAAGTATGGGCAATAATGGAGGTGAGACTAACAATAAATAGTAATAAATGACATTTAAGTAAATAGGGAGAATGATTTACCCAATAATGGATAGATTGGACGAATATTTCTCCTGACAATGATGAGTAATAGAAAGACCCAAGATTTGTTCGAACAATCCTCGGATCTGGTGGGAAGGTGTGGAATAATATGAGCATGAATCTTTATCAAAAGGTAATCTTTGTATTTTTATGAGAGAGAGAGAATCTTCTTCTCAAAAGTGTTCTTATCAAATGAATATTACATTCCTCTATCCCTTTTTCTTTTTTCTTATATTGTTTACACATATCCCTAGCAAACCCTAATGATACAAGTGCAGAGAATATTCACTAGAATATTCTTATGCAGAGAATATTCACTTAATATCTTATTTCGAAAACTAGCCGCTGCTATCCCATCAACGATGCTCGACCTCGGCCATCACTGCTTTCTTTACCGCGAACCTCGCTATCCCCTGGCCGTCCTCGACTGATTCTTTCCTTAACGATATATTACCCTAAATATTTTAGAGTAGATTTTGACCTACACAATTACAAATTTACAATGTTGTATGCAGGAGCGGATTTTTGAGGCGGAAGAGGGTTTGGATATTCACTCGAACCTTCTTCCTTGAAAACTTATACCTATATATAAAGCAAAATTCGTTTGGTGCTGTATATATTAGAGAAATTTTCATAAACCACTATTGTTTAGTGGCTATTAACTTCCTATAGCTACCATATAAATAATTACTTCCTCTATCTACTATTCATTTGTTACGGTAATGTATTCGTTGTATTTGCGCTATTGTTTTCATGAATACAGTAGCAAAAGTTGCCTAAATAACAGGGGGTTACAGCTATACACGACTGTATTCACATGTATTCGTGCCATGTATTCATGAATATAGTAATGACAATCACCTTAAAAATAGGTCTATCCAACTGTCTAATAACGGAGATAGGATCAATTAGAGAGATACACTCCTAATATAAATGTTTGTATATATTAGAGGAATTTTCAGAAACTACTATTGTTTAGTGGCTATTAATTTCATAGAGCTACCATATAGATGATTACTTCTTATATCTACTATTCAGTTGTTACGGTAATGTATTCGTTGTATTCGCTTCATGAATACAGTAGCAAAAGTCTCCTAACAAACAGGGGGTTACAACTGTACGCGACTGTATTCACATGTATTCGCGCCATGTATTCATGATTATAGTAACGGTAATCACCTTAAAAATAGGCCTCATTATCAACCCAATATAATGATGAGGCATGTTATAATTGATTTTGTTGAGTTATATTAGGAGTGTATCACACTAATTGATCCTATTTCCACGAATACACTCCTAATATAACTCAACAAAATCAATTATAACACGCCTCACTATCAACCCAATTAATTAGAATGATTTTTCATTTGTATATAACTGTTGTATTTAACTGTTGTATTTAGTGTGTTTCAATATTTGCTTTTTTTACTGTTGCATTCATTAGATTCAATGTTTGTATTTACTATATTCAATATTTTGTATTCAGTGTATTCAAATATAATTGTATTAACAGTAATTTAGTTATTCCTAATACATGTTATTACTGATGTATTTTGTATATTTCATTGGTTGTATTCACTGTATTTCTATTTGTATTCAGTGTATTATACTGTATTTTAAAATTAAATGTATTCACTATTTATATTCTGTTCTATTTCAATATTTGTATGTAGTTTATTTCAATGTTTATATCATGTAGTCGTGCATACTGTATGTACAGTATGCATGAATATATAGGTGTATTAAAAAATACAGACCTTTGAAATACATAAATACAGGCAAAAAAATGTATTTTATATAAAATACAATGTGTTTGAGTGAATTTGTACAGAATACAATGTATTTATATCATTGTCTGTGACTAAATAGCAAAGAAGAGAAGAAAGTTCGCCGGAGATGGCATTTTCCGGCCAAGCAAAATACTATATACATTGTATTGAAACCAAAAACGGAGACGAACAAAAACCCGATCCACAAATCTTCTCCGGCATAGCCGTGGACTGTAACGATTCGGCCGGTCGTTTCAAGAGTTGTAGCCCCGTTTCCCCATTTTCTGCTTCTTTTGTGCTTTATAGCTATTATATGACTTATCATGTTAGTTGGTTCGGGTCCGTAGTGAATTCAGGGTGAATTGAGACACTTAGTCTCTTAGTTGAAAACTTAAGTTGGAAAAGTCAACCGAATGTCGATTTATGTGTAAACGACCTCGGATTTGAATTTTGATAGTTCTGTTAGCTCCGTTGGGTGATTCTGGACTTAGGAGCGTGTCCAGATTGTGATTTGGAGGTCGGGAGTAGAATTAGGCTTGAAATGGCGAAAATTAGAATTTTGGAAAGTTTGACCGGTAGTGGACTTTTTGATATCAGGGTCGGATTCCGATTCCGATTCCGGAAGTTGGAGCAGGTCCGTAATTTCATATGTGACTTGTGTGCAAAATTTGAGGTTAATCAGACGTGATTTAATAGGTTTCGGCGTCGTTTGTAGAATTTAAAAATTTCAAAGTTCATTAGGCTTGAATCCATGTGTAATTCGTATTTTTGATGTTGTTTGAAATAGTTTGAGGATTCGACTAAGTTCGTATGATATTTTGGGGCTTGATGGTATGTTTGGTTGAGGTCCCGGGGGGCCTCGGGTTGATTTCGGGTGATTAACGGGTCAAGATTTGAAGTTGTAAGGCTGCTGAAGTTTAGACTCAGCTGGTGTAATCGCACCTGCGAATGTCTCATCGCAGGTGCGTGCCCGCAGAAGCGGGAGGTAAGCCGCAGAAGCGGCCAAGGGAGTGAAGCAACACAAGGTCACAGATGCGATGGTGTTTCCGCATCTGAGCGATCGTAGATGCGGCAGAAGGGCCGCAGAAGAGGATCTGGCCTTGAAGCTTGACTCCGCAGAAGCGAGTGCGCTGGTGCGAAAAAATGGGGCGCAGTTGTAGAGTTTGGCGTAGAAACAGGCTTTGGTGCGTGCCAGCGAGACCGCAGAAGCGGCCAAGTTGCCGCAGGTGCGGAAGGCCTGGGCAGAGTCTTTAAATGTGAGACTTCGAGATTTTTTACCATTTCTAATATTTTGAGCTCGGGTTTTGGAGGTGTTTGAGAGGATTTTCAAGCGGATTCTTGAGGTAAATTCCTTGTGTTCATTTTTCTTCAATAATTATGTTTCCCCACTGATTTTCCACCTAGATGGTGTATTTTTGGGGTGTAAATTGGGGGTTTGAGGCTAGGGATTTGGAGAGTTGGTTTTGAGAATTTGAATGACCAATTGGTGTCGGATTTTGATAAATTTGGTATGGTTAGACTCGTGAGTGAATGTGCTTTTGGATTTTGTGACTCTTGTAGGATTTCGAGACATGGGCCCGGGGGCCGGGTTCGGGCCCATTTCGGATTTTTGGCTATAATATAGTACTTTGCTTGTGGAATTGGTCCCTTTAGCCTATATTGATTGTATTGTACTACTTGTGGCTAGATTTGGGACATTTGGAGACCGATTTGACTGGCAAAGGCATTTCGGAGTAGAGTTTTGCTCAGTTTGAGGTAACACTTTTAAACTTGGTTCTGAGGGTTCGAAACCCCGAATTATGTGTTATGTGATTGGTATTGAGGTGACACACATGCCAAGTGACGGGTGTGCAGGCGTGCACCATGAGAATTGTGACCTGGTTGATTCCATGGCACCATATAGTGACTCTATATTGTTGATATCCGTGTTTTCACCATGTGATAAAGTAATTGAGTTGTCAATCATGCTAGATATAATGTTTAGGTTTTATGCCAGTACTGTTGGGACCCCTAGTGGTCATTTTTTGCTGTCATCTCACTGATTTCATTGATACTTTGTATTCAATCATGCTCATGCATTTCATATCATATCTCAGTCTCAGTTGTTATTTATCGACACATCATATCATTGTTTCAGGCTAGTTTTCATGACACTGTGAGCCCGTGAGTGAGACTGGAGAGATTGATGACTGAGTGAGGCCGAGAGCCTGATTATGAGTGACAGTTATGGGATCGGGCTGCACGCCGCAGCGGTTATACTGATTTGTGATAGCGCTTGGGCTGTAGGAGCCCCTTCGGAGTCTGTACACACCCCCAGTGAGCGCAGTTGATATTATTGAGGGATGGATCTTCCCTGGACATGGATCTTGTTCGAAGTACTTGATACCTGGAGATGGATCTTCTCCATAGGGCTGGATTGGCCTTCCTCGGTACTAGGTGACTGATGGTCAATGATGTATATATTTCGGGATGGATCTTCCCTGGGCCGTATGAGCCATGTACAGTACCGAGTGGTTGAGAATTTGAAAGCGTGAACACATGAGGCTGTTAGCATAGTGCATCACATACAGTATGTGCATTGGCATGTAGAAGTAGAATAGATATATTCTTCACATTGTTCAGAGTAGATCTACTTTACTGTTTTGACCTATCTATTTAACTTGAAAGCATGCCTACATTTCTGCACAGTTATTTTTATTTTATTTGTGCCGGTTGAGTTCGTCACTACTTTCAGCCCACAGTTTGGTTTTGTTACTTAATGAGTTGGTGTACTCACGCTACACCCTGCACCTTGTGTGCAGGTAAAGGTACTCCTGGCTACGGCTGTTGCTGATTGAGGAGACAGGATCTCGGAGACTATCGAGGTAACTGCATGGTGTTTGCAGGACTTGACTCTCCTTCATTATCTTTATCTGTACTTCAGTTTTTACTCCTTAGATATTATAATAGACTGTCTTCTGACATAGATGCTCATGTACTCGGTGACACCCTGATTTTGGAATAGATTGTATTATGTTGCGAGTTATTTTGGTTTCAAAAAAGGGGTTTTATTAAATATTAATTGTTTTCGCCTATATTTTAAAAGCTAGTAATGTGTTGTGATAGTTGAGTATTGGCTTGCCTAGTTCCACGATAGGCGCCATCACGACGGTTGGTTTTTGGGAAGTTACAAGTTGGTATCAGAGCCTAGGTTACATAGGTCTCATGAGTCATGAGCAGGTTTAGTAGAGTCTTGTGGATCGGTACGGAGACGTCTGTAGTTATCTTCGAGAGGCTGTCGAACCCTTAGGAAATTACACATTCTTGTATTCTTGTCGTGCAAATTTGTTGATTCCGGTAACTAAACTTCTGCTATTCTATTCTCTCACAGATGGTGAGAACTCGTACTACTGGGCAGTATGGACAACCACCAGTACCAACAGTTAGGGCCGTGAGAGGCCGAGGTCGCGATAGAGGCCGCAGAAGGGGCAGAGGTGTAGCTCGCACAACAGCTAGGGCAGCACCTGCTAATACACCAGTTGCCCCAGTTCAGGAGCAGGTTCCAGTTGTGGACGAGCCTGTGGGATTAGCTCAGGCACCAACTGTGCCCATTGTGATTCCAGGCCTTCAGGAGGCTTTGTCCTAGATATTGACAGTTTGCACTGGCCTTGCTCAGGTGGTTTCGGCTCAGGCTGCACCAGCCACTTCTTAGGTCGGGGGAGGTACTCATACCCCTGTTGCTCGTACTCCAGATCAGGTAGTGTAGGGACTTTAGATGCCGGGGACATTTCTAGCCCAGCTGCCTTGTCACGCCCCGACCTGGGAGCGAGACTGGCACCCGGTGCCTCAACTAACCTAGTGTACCAAATTGCGGCTAAGGGACTCTGAACATATAATGTCATAATCTGGCCATGGGGCCACCTTGCAAGACAATTTGCGAAGCAA
>AWOL01S0106690.1:5024-18284 GCA_000715115.1 Nicotiana otophora | reverse complement strand
AAAGTTTGGTCTTGTGCGTACTCATTTGAAACTTTAGTCTATCATGTAATTTCCAACTTGACTTAGACTTAGGGCTCTCCTTAGATCCACGTCACTTATAATATACCTCGTACACTTATTATCATATTCAATTGATATCCATCATATTAATAGTCCTTGTTAGTACATAAAATAATATAATTAGCACACATCAACTTTTTTAATAACGCTTAAGTACTTCGAAATTTTTTAGGGAGCTACAGAAACATTCATCAACCTTTTACCCTTTGAATCCTTCTTTATTTTAAAATATGTTGGAAGTTTGGAGCTCGGGAAGAGGCGATTTTTAGGAGATTTTCAAGAAAAATAATGGGGTAAGTATTCTTAACTCAATATTGGTTAAATTACCTGAATCCATGATTATTTTTAACATTTAATTGGTGAATTAAGTTGAAAAATTTAGAAAACCCTCTTGGTTTAATTTGAAGATTTGAGGCTCGAGTTGATGTCGAAATTTGATAAAATTTGTATGGTTGGACTCGTGGTTGAATGGACATTCATATTTTATAACTTTTGTCGGGTTCTGAAATGTGGGCTCCACAGATGAATTTTGAGTTAAATTTCGGATTTTGTTGGAAAATTTGTATTTTCATATGAAATTAATTTCAATGATTTGTATTGACTGAATCAAATTAATTGTGACTAGATTAGAGGCGTTCAGAGGCCAATTCGCGAGGCAAAGGCATAGCGGAATAAAGAATTACATGGTTTGAGGTAAGTAACACTTCTAAACTTGGTTCTGAGGGTATGAATCCCCGAATTTGGTGTTATATGTGAATTGTATGAAGGTGACGCACATGCTAGGTGACGAGTGTGTGGATGTGCACCATAGAAATCATGAATGAAATAAATTCTATGGAGTTGTAAAAATTAAATAATCATATTATTATCCGCATATTCTCTATGTGTTAGAGAAATTGAGCAGAGGCTCGTATTAAATATCATGTTTAGGCTACGTGCCAATATTTTGGGACCCATAGGGTCATTTTGTGGTTGAATTTAATTGTTTAAAATGTACATTTCATACTCAACCATGTTCATCCATTGTGAGATTAGTTATGAGATCGGGGTTGCCCACCTGCGACATGCCGTATTGGCTTTATATATATTATTATTATATGGATCGGGGTTGCCTGCCTTCAGCAAGAGATATCCATTATGAGAATAGAGTTTTGATGATTCCAATAGCTCCGTATGGTGATTTTGGACTTAGGAGCGTGTTCGGAAAATTATTTGGAAGCCCGTAGCTAAATTAAGCTAGAAATGGCTAAAATATAAATTTAAGTTTGGAAGTTTGACCGAGGAGTTGAATTTTTGATATCGGGGCCAGAATTCGATTCTGAAAATTGAAATACCTCCATTATGTCATTTATGAGTTGTGTGCAAAATTTAAGGTCAATCGGACTTGATTTGATAGGTTTCAACGTCGAATGTAGAAGTTGAAATTTTTTAGTTTCATTAAGCTTGAATTGGTGTATAATTCGTGGTTTTAGCATTGTTTGATGTGATTTGAGGCTTCGCCTAAGTTCGTATGATACTTGAGGACTTGTTAGTGTATTTGGTTGATGTCTCGGGGGCCTCAGGTGAGTTCCGGGATTGTTTCGGATCATTTTTTCTTGTTTTGCAACTGCTGGAATTGGTGTCTGGTATTGTTCTTCGCGAACGCAAAAGGTCTCACGTGTTCGCGAAAAAGGATTTTTGGGCTGCCGGGATTTTCCCATCGCGAACCCGAAGAAGAGGCTGGGGAAGACTACGCAAACGCGAGTGGGCGGACGCGAACGCGAAGAGAAAGAGGAGTTGGGGGACTGCCTGGCGTTAACCCTTCGCGAACGCGGTTCATGGCTCGCGAACGCAAAGGGCAGAGGTCGGAAGGCTTCGCGAATGCGACGAGGAGGTCGTGAATGCGAAGGAGAAAAATTTTGGCAGCATTTTTGTACTTCACGAACACGAAGCAAGGGCCGCGAACGCGAAGAAAGAATCGCTGGGCAGAAAGTTTAAGTTCCCATTTTTGACAAATTCGAGCTCGGGAAGAGGGGATGTTCGGGAGAGTTTCAAGGAAAATAATGGGGTAAGTGTTCTTAACTTAATATTGGTTAAATTACCCGAATCCATGGTTATTTTTAACAATTAATTGGTGAATTAAGTTGGAAAATTTAGAAAACCCTCTTGGTTTAATTTGAAGATTTGAGGGTCGAGTTGATGTCGGAATTTGGTAAAATTTATATGGTTGAACTCGTGATTGAATGGGCATTCATATTTTATAACTTTTGTCGGGTTCCGAGATGTGCCCCCCTGTAAATACTCGACTGGTCGCTTTGGGCATTTACACTCCTTTCTACTAGTTGAAGTCTTGAATAGCTTCATACGATGTATTATGACTTGTGTGAATTATCGTTGGTTTTCAGGTATTTTAGAGTTAGTTGGGAAGAATAAAATTCAAGGTTTAAAGCGTAAGTTGAAAAGGTGGATTGGATGTTAACTTACGTGTAAATGACGCCGGAATAGAGTTTTGATGATTCCAATTGTTTTGTATGGTGATTTTGGACTTAAGAGCGTGTCCGGAAAATTATTTGAAAGTCCGTAGTTGAATTGGGCTCGAAATGGCTAAAAATAAAAATTTAAGTTGGAAGTTTGAGAGTTGACTTTTTGATATTGGGATCGGAATCCAATTATGGATATTGGAATAGCTTCGTTATGTCATTTATGACTTGTGTGCAGAAGTTGAGGTCAATCGGACTTGATTTGATAGGTTTCGGCATATAATGTAGAAGTTGGAAATTGATATTTTTCATTAGGCTTGAATTGGAGTGCGATTTGTATTTTTGATGTTGTTTGATGTGATTTGAGGGTTCGCCTAAGTTCGTATCGTGTTTTAGGACTTGTTGGTACATTCGGACGGGGTCCCGAGTGGCTCGGGTGTGTTTCGGAGTGAGTTTTGAGAGAGTCTGGGTATTTCGGCACTCTGATGTTGTTCTGGAACTTTGGAAGTGCGGGGGAACATTTTGGGGTGCTGAGGCAGAGGAAAAGTGAGGACCTTAGAGGAAAAGTGTGGACCGCAGTTGAAATTGTGCAGACCGCAGAATTCCTCTCACGGCCGTAGAAAGGAGATTCTGCAGATTTGATGGTCCGACTTCGGAAGCTTATATCTTTTAATCTACAATGAATTTAAAGAGGATTCAAAAACAAGAGTTGTAGACCTTTGAATCTAGTTTCCAGAAAGGTATACTATATCATTTAGATATTTGTAGAGAAAGTTATGGTCAATTTACTGAAGCCTAGTAGTACAGAGCTGCTAAAGTGTGACCGCACAATTTGGATTGCTACCGCAGAACCTGGGATGTGCGGCCGCACAAAAAACATGTGCGGTCAACACAATGGGAGGTCAGATTTTTTTGTACTTTATAACTGAGGGTTAGAGTATTATTTCATATTTGGACTTTGGGAGCTCGGTTTGTGCCGATCTTTCGTGGGATTTTCAAGAAATTCATCGGGGTAAGTGATTCTAACTACGATTTGGTTAATATACATGAATATATCATTGTTTTCATCATTTAATCAGTATTTTGAGATGGTAATTTGGGAAAATTGTAGAAATTTCATAAAACGAATTTTTGGGATTTGAATGTCGATTCGAAATCGGATTTGAGTGAAGTTGGTATGGTTGGACTCATAATTAAATGTGTTGTCGGATTTTGTGAGTTTCGTCGAATTTCGAGACGTGGGCCCTACTACCGACTTTTCGAGCGGAGTTGAATTTTTTTATAAATTGTTAAATTGTAAGCACTAGAGTATATTTTGATTAATATGCACATTGTTTTACTAGTTTCGAATCATTTGGCTTAGAATTGAGGAGATATGAAGGCGTTCAGAAGTTGATATGCGTGGAATGGAATTTTCGGAGTATTGTTTAGCTTGCTCGATATTGGATTCGGCTTGTTCGAGGAAACTTGAAGATGAGGGTATGGACCCTGATTATATGTGTTATGTGAATTGTTTAGAGGTGACACACATGCTAGGTGACCGGCGTGTGGGCGTGCACCGTAGAAATTGAGACTCAGTTGATTCAGTAGAGTTGTATAGTCCATTAACTTGTATTTTTCGTGTATTTTTATGTGTTAGAGAAACTGAGTTGTGACTCATGTTAGAAATCATGTTTAGGCAAATGTTGGTATTATTAGGACCCACTGAGGTCAGTTCTGCTGTCAAAGTGTATGTTTAAATTGTAATTTCGTATTCAGTCATATACATTCATTGCATATCATATCTTAGTCTCTGTTGTTATTTATTGATACATCATATCATCATTTTGGGCTAGTTTCGTGACATTGTGAGCCCGAGAGATCGGAGAAATTGATGACTGAGTGAGGCCGAGGGCCTGATTTTTGAGATATTGATATTATAGCACGTGAGTTATCCGTGTAGCACGTGAGTTGTCCAAGCGGATCTAGATATTGATACTATAGCACGTGAGTTGTCCGTGCAGATTCAGATATTGATACTATAGCACGTGAGTTGTTCGTGAAGCACGTGAGTTATCCGTGCAGATCCAGATATTTATATTATAGCACATGAGTTGTCTGTGCGATTTATAGCGCTTGGGCTGAAGGAGCCCCTCCGGAGTTTGTACACACCCTAGTGAGCGCAGACACCTACTGAGTGAGTGTTGAGTAACTGGGAGGACTGAGTAACTGAGAAGATTGATTAAATTGATACTCTGAGAGTATGCACAAGGTTTTATCACTGAGTTGCATCGCATTGACATGCACACTTGGCATACAAGCATAGAGATGCATTTTCCTCATGTTGTACGATATGGCGTCATTCATGACTCCATATATTCATTAACATGTAGGCATAGTCCTCATGCCATTTAAAAATAAAACATCCTATCTGTTGTTGAAAAGGTTTTGGGAAAATCATAGTTTTTACAAAACATACTCATATTTTGGTGATTTCGGTAAAAGATTTGGGTTTTCACTGATATACTTGAAAAGCAGGCCTATTTTTCTGTAACTGTGAACGAGTTGAGCATTTTATCTCTGAGCTACTTCTTTTATTACTTCCATTATGTTGTTATGAACTGTTTTTGGTTATTAGTGTTGGACCCCGACCTGTGTTTCAGCTCGTCACTACTTTCAACCTAAGTTTAGGTTTGTTACTTATTGAGTACATGGGGTCGGTTGTAGTCATACCACACTTCTGCACCTTGCGTGTAGATTTTGGATATTGATGTTGTTGTACATGGCGGGAGCTGGATCTGAAAATGTACCTGCGTTCCAATCATTACTGCCTTTTGTTCATTACAACTCCACAGAATTCACATATAATACCAAATTCGGGGATTCATACCCTGAGAACCAAGTTTAGAAGTGTTACTTACATCAAACCAAGTATGAATCCCCGAATTTGGTATTATATGTGAATTCTGACGAGCGTGTGGGCGTGCACCATAGAAATCGTGACTTGAATAAATTCTGTGGAGTTGTAAAAATTAAGGAATCATATTATTATCCGCATATTCTCTACGCGTTAGAGACATTGAGCAGAGACTCGTATTAAAGATCATGTTTAGGCTACATGCTGATATTTTGGGACCCATAGGGTCGTGTTGCTGTTGAATTTAATTGTTTAAAAATGTACATTTCATACTCAGCCATGCTCATCCATTATGAGATTATTTATGGGATCGGGGTTGTCCACCTACAGCCGGCCATATTGACTTTATATATATTATTATTATATGGATCGGGGCTGCCCACTTTTAGCATGCCATATCGACTTTATATCACGCTTGGGCTGACGGAGCCCCTCCGGAGTCTGCACCCCCCACAGTGAGAGTAGATAATTTATATTCGGGATGGACTTCCCAAGGCATGTACTTGCCTTACTTATTTATATTTGTGAGGAATTTCCATGGACATGGATCTTGTCTGAATCATTTGCATTTGGGGATAAATTACCCAAGGCTGGATTGGCCTTATACGGTACTGAGTGACTGACTTTCAGTTGATGTATATATATACGGGATGGAATTTTCCTCGACTGGATTATCCATATACAGTACTGAGTTTAACTATTGAACTTGAAACTACATTTATGTACTGTTATTTCTATACTAGACTGTACCTGTTGAGCTCGTCACTACTTTCAGCCCAAAGGTTAGTCTTGTTACTTATTAAGTTGGTTGTACTCATACTACACTCTACACCTTGTGTGTAGATCCAGGTGCTTTCGGACACGGTGACTATTAGATCTCATAGTGCTACCAGTTGGAGACTATCAAGGTAGCTGCCTGGCATTCGCTGACCTTGACTCTCTTTCTTTCAGTTATTGTATTGTTCTATACTTTCAGACAGTGTTTTATCAGTCTGATTTTGTATTCATATTATATGCTCATGTACTCAGTGACACCGGGTTTTGGGAGTGTTTATAAATGTATTTGTGAGATTTCTTCTGCTGAATTTAAGTATTATGTTTTCAAACTTAAAAGATATGGTTGTTTATTGAGATTGTCGGCTTGCCTAGTATTGAGATAGGCGCCATCACGACATGTGAGATTTTGGGTCGTGACAAGTTGGTATCATAGCTTAGGTTACATAGGTCTCACAAGTCATGAGTAGGTTTAGTAGAGTCTTGAGGATCGGTATGGAGACGTTTGTACTTATTTTCGAGAGGCTGCCAAACCCTTAGGAAAATTTCACGTCCTTCTATTCTGTCGTGCGAATTTGTTGATTCCGGAAACTAAATTTTTGTTATTCTATTCTCTCACAGATGGTGAGGACACGTACTAGTAGATCGGATAGTTAGCCACTAGTGACACCAGTTAGGGCCACGAGATGCCGGAGCCGTGGTAGAGGGCGTGGTTGAGGTAGAGGTCAAGGTGTAGCTCGTATAGTAGTTGAAGCAGCACCACCAGTTGCTCCAGCTCAGGAGCAAATTCCAGACATAGTTGAGCTGACAGGACCATCTCACGCACCAGTTGTGCCTATTGTGATTCCTGGCCTTCAGGAGGCTCTAGCACAGATATTGACAGTTTGCACTGGCCTTGCACAGGTGTTTTCAGCTCAGGACGCACCGACCACTTCTCAGGCCGGGGGAGGTACTCAAACCCCTGTTGCCTGTACTCTAGAGCAAGTAGTGCAGGGACTTCAGATACTGGGGGCACCACCAGTCCAGCCGATTGCAGCTGCTCAGGGCTAGGTGATCCCCATTATGGCCGATGATGAGCAGAGGAGACTTGAGAGATTTGGGATACTACGACCTCCATCATTTAGCGGTGCTAAGTCAGAGGATGCTCAGAGTTTTCTGGATACGTGCCAGTGGATGCTTTAGACAGTGGGTATTCTGGAAACCAGTGGGGTCTTGTTCACTACTTTTTAGTTTTCTGGTGCAACCTTCAGATTGTGGGAGACTTATANTTCTTCGTACGACGGTCATTCGGGAGACTAGTGGGGTCTCATTTACAACTTTTCAGCTGACTGGAGCAGCCTTCAGATGGTGGAAGGCCTTTGAGAGAAGCAGGCCAGTCGGTGCAACACCACTTTCATGGCATGAGTTCTCCGTATTATTTCTGGAGAAGTTTGTGCCACAGACCCCCAGAGAGAAACTACGCAGGCAGTTCGAGTATTTACGTTAGGAGGACATGTCCATGACTCAGTATGAGATGCGATTTTCAGAGTTGCCCCGTCATGTAGTTTGGTTGGTTCCTACTGAAAGAGAGAGGACCAGGAGGTTCATTAATGGCCTCAACCAACAGTTCTGTTTTGTTATGACTTTGGGAATGTAGCCGGTACTAGATTCGATGAGGTGGTTGACAGTGCTCTACGGCTAGAGATGGTCCGTACACAGGAGCATGAGGAGAGGGAGGCCAAGAGGCCTTGTGGTCCGGGTAATTCTAGCGGTGTTCCTTCTGGAGGACAACCCTATCACAGCAGGGGCTGTCCTTATAGGCCCGTTCAGGTGGTTCGTTCAGCTCATCATGGCGCATCAGCTAGACATGGTCCATACAGTGCTCGATAGAGTCAGTCTTCTCTTGGTGCACTTCCAACTTAGACTTCATCTCGTGCACCATTAGTTCAGGGTTCATCGGTACCAGTATCTTCTTGTAGTTATTCTAGTTCTCAAGGTCCGCCTCAAAACTTGCCACTATTTTTCGAGAAGGATTGCTATGAGTGTGGAGAGCTGGGTCATGTGATACAATATTGTCCCCGCTTTTTGTGAGGTCCGGTTCAGCATAGGAGTCAGGCTACGACTCCTGCACCAGTTGCTCCACCACCCGCTCAGCCATCTAAAGGTGGGGCTCAGTCAGCTAGGGGTCGCCGAAGAGAGGGAGGCCGATTAGGTGGCGGTCAGGCCCAATACTATGCTTTTTCTACAAGGCCAGATGTTGTTGCTTCAAATGCAGTGATCCTATGTATTGTCTCAGTGTGCCACAAGGAAGCTTCTATATTATTTGACCCTGGTTCCACATATTCGTATGTTTCATCATAGTTTACTCATTATCTGGATATGCCCTGTGAGTCCTTAGTTTCACCTATTCGTGTATCTACGCCGGTGGGCGATACTATTATTGTGGATCGTATGTATCAGACGTGTGGGGTAACTATTGGGGGACTGGGGACTAGAGTTGATCTCTTATTGCTTAGTATAGTTGATTTCGATGTAATCTTGGGTATGGATTGGTTGTCTCCATGTCATGCTAGCCATCTTCAGCTACTGAGATTCAGAGTTTTCTTGGCTTGGCTCGGTATTATAGTCGCTTTGTGTAGGGCTTCTCGTCTATTGCATCGCCCTTGACTAAATTGACCCAGAAAGGTGCTTCATTCAGGTGGTCGAATGAGTGTGAAAAGAGATTTCAGAAGCTCAAGACTGCCTTGACCACCACTCCAGTTCTAGTTTTGCCTTCAACTTCAGGCTATTATACGGTGTATTATGACACTTACCGGATTGGTATTGGGTGTGTCTTAATGTAGGAGGGTAGAGTGATTGCTTATGCTTCGCGTCAGTTGAAGCCACTTGAAAAGAACTACCCTGTTCATGATTTGGAGTTGGCAGCTATTGTTCACACATTGAAGATTTTGAGGCACTATCTCTATGGTGTGTCTTGTGAGGTATTTGCATATCATCAGAGTCTTCAACACTTATTCAAACAGAAGGATCTAAACTTGAGGCAGCGGAGATGGTTGGAGCTGTTGAAGAATTATGATATTACTATTTTGTAGCATCCCGGGAAGGCCAATGTGGTGGACGATGCCTTGAGTAGAAAGGCGGTGAGTATGGGTAGCCTTGCATTTATTCCTATTGGTAAACGGCCTTTTGCAGTTGATGTTCAGACCTTGGCTAATCAGTTCATGAGGTTAGATATTTCGAAGCCCAGTCGGGTTCTAGCTTGTGTGGTTTCTCGGTCTTCCTTATATGACCGCATCAGAGAGTGCCAGTATGATGACCCCCATTTGCTTGTCCTGAAGGACACAATTTAGCATGGTGATGCCAAAGATGTTACTATTAGAAAAGATGGGGTATTGAGAATGTAAGGTCGGATTTGTGTGCCAAATGTAGATGGGTTGCCTGAATTGATTCTTGAAAAAGCCCACAGTTCGCGGTATTCCATTCATTCGGGTACCGCAAAGATGTATCAGGACTTGAGACAACACTATTGGTGGAGAAAAATGAAGAAAGATATAGTTGGGTTTGTAGCTCGGTGTTTATATTGTCAACAGGTAAAATACGAGCATCAGAGACCAGGCAGATTGCTTCAGAAAATTGAAATTCCGGAATGAAAGTGGGAACGTATTACCATGGACTTCGTAGTTGGACTCCCACGAACTTTGAGGAAGTTTGATGTTGTTTGGGTAATTGTAGATCGGTTGACCAAGTCCGCGTATTTTGTTCCAGTCGGTACTACTTATTTCTCGGAGCAGTTGGTTGAAATGTATATCTGCGAGATTGTTCGCCTACACGGTGTGCCAGTGTCTATCATTTTAGATCGGGGCACGCAGTTTACATCACAGTTTTGGAGAGCAGTGCAGCGAGAATTAGGTACGCAGGTTCAGTTGAGTACCGCATTTCACCCTCAGACGGACAGACAGTCTGAGCGCACTATTCAGATATTGGAATATATGCTACGTGCTTGTGTTATAGATTATGGAGGTTCTTCGGATCAGTTTCTGCCACTTGTAGAGTTTGCTTACAATAACAGCTACCAATCGAACATTCAGATGGCTCCGTATGAGGCTTTATATGGGAGACAATGTCGGTCTCCAGTGGGTTAGTTTGAGTCGGGTGAGGCTAGGCTATTGGGTACTGACTTGGTTCAGGATTCTTGGAGAAGGTTAAATTGATTCAGGATCGACTTCGCATGGCGCAATCTAGATAGAAGAGTTATACCGACCGGAAGGTTCGTGATGTTGCTTACATGGTATGAGAGAAGGCACTACTCCAAGTGTTTCCTATGAATAGTGTTATGAGGTTTGGGAAGAAGGGCGAGTTGAGTCCTAGGTATATTGGACCTTTCAAAATACTTAAGAAGATTGGAGATGTGGATTATGAACTTGCATTGCCGCCTAATCTATTGGGTGCTCATCCAGTGTTTCATGTATCTATGCTCCGGAAGAATGTCAGAGATCTGTCTCATGTTTTGGATTTCAGTACACTGCAGTTGGATGGTAATTTGACTTATGATGTGGAGCCGGTGGCCATTTTAGACCAACAGGTTCGAAAGTTGAGATCAAAGAATATAACTTCAGTGAAAGTGCAGTGGAGAGGCCAGCCAGTCGGAGAAGCTACCTGGGAGATTGAGCGGGAGATGCGGAGCAAATATCCATACCTATTTGAGACTCCATGTATAATTCTAAACCAGTTCGAGGACGAATGTTTGTTTAAGAAGGGGAGAATGTAACGATCCGGCCAGTCGTTTTGAGTATTACAACCCCTTTCCCCTATTTACTTCTCAATTTATGCTTTACAATTATTATGTGACTTGTCGGGGTGATTGGTTCGGGTCTCGTGAGGTTTTGGAATGAATTGGAACACTTAGTTCTAATGTTGAAAGCTTAAGTTAAAATAGTGACCGGATGTCGACTTATGTATAAATGACCTCGGAATAGAGTTTTCATGATTTCAATAGCTCCGTATGGTGATTTTGGACTTAGGAGCGTGTCCGAAAAATCAATTGGAAGCTCGTAGCTAAATTAGGATTGAAATGGCTAAAATAGAAATTTAAGTTTGGAAGTTTGACCGGGGAGTTAACTTTTTGACATCAGGGCCGGAATCTGACTCTGAAAATTAGAATACCTCTGTTATATCATTTATGACTTGGGTGCAACATTTGAGGTCAAACGGACTTGATTTGATAGGTTTCGGCATCGAATGTGGAAGTTGGAAATTTTTAGTTTCCTTAAGCTTGAATTGGGGTATGATTCGTGGTTTTAGCATTGTTTGATATGATTTGAGGTTTTGACTAAGTTCGTATGATGTTTGAGGACTTGTTTGTGTATTTGGTTAAGGTCCCGGGGGCCTCGGGTGAGTTCCGGGATGGTTTCAAATCATTTTTCCTTATTTTGCAAATGCTGGAACTGGTGTCTGGTGTTGTTCTTCGCGAATGCGAAGGGTCTCACGCGTCCGTGAAGAAGAATTTTTGGGCTTCCGGGATTTACCCATCGCAAACGCGATAAAGAAGACACAAATGCAAAGAAGAGGTTGGGGAAGTCTACGCGAACGCGAGTGGGCGGACGCAAACGCGAAGAGGAAGGGGAGTTGGGGGCATGCGTGGCGTTAAGCCTTTGCGAACGCGGCTCGTGGCTCGCGAACGCGAAGGGAAGACATCGGAAGGCTTTGCGAATATGTCGAGGAGGTCACGAATGCAAAGAAGAAAACTTTTGGCAGCATTTTTGTGCTTCGCGAACGCGAAGAAGGAATCATTGGGCAGAAAGTTTTAAGTTCTGAAAATGGGACGTCGTCCCATTTTCTATTTTTGACAAATTGGAGCTCGGGAAGGGGGGATGTTCGAGAGATTTTCAAGGAAAATAATGGGGTAAGTGTTCTTAACTCAATATTGGTTAAATTACCCAAATCCAGGTTTGTTTTTAACATTTAATTGGTGAATTAAGTTGGAAAATTTAGAAAACCCTCTTAGTTTAATTTGAAGATTTGAGGATCGCGTTGATGTCAGAATTTGGTAAAATTTGTATAGTTGAATGGGCATTCATATTTTGTAACTTTTGTCGGGTTCCGAGACGTGGACCCCACGGATGATTTTTGAGATAAATTTTGGATTTTGTTGGAAATTTTGTATTTTCATATGGAATTAATTCCAATGACTTGTATTGACTGAATCGAATTAATTGTGACTAGATTCGAGGCGTTCAGAGGCCAATTCGCGAGTTAAAGGCATAGCGGAATAAAGAAATACACGATTTGAGGTAAGTAACACTTCTAAACTTGGTTCTGAGGGTATGAATCCCCGAATTTGGTGTTATATGTGAATTGTATGATGGTGACGCACATGCTAGGTGACAAGTGTGTGGGTGTGCACCATAGCAATCATGAATTGAATAAATTCTGTGGAGTTGTAAAAATTAAGGAACCATGTTATTATCAGCATATTCTCCTTGTGTTAGAGAAATTGAGTAGAGACTCGTATTAAAGATCATGTTTAGGCTACGTGCCGATATTTTGGGACCCATAGGGTCGTGTTGTTGTTGAATTTAATTGTTTAAAAATATACATTTCATACTCAGCCATGTTCATCCATTGTGAAATTAGTTATGGGATCGGGGATGCCCGCCTGCAGCAGGCGATATCGACTTTATCATTATATGGATCGGGGTTGCCCGCATGCAGGAGTCCATATCAGCTTTATTTCACGCTTGGGCTGAATGAGCCCCTCCGGAATCTGCACCCCCCATAGTGAGCGTAGATGATTTATATTCGGGATGGACTTCCCAGGGCATGGACGTGCCTTACTTATTTATATTTGTGATGAATTTCCCTTTATAGGGATCTTGACCGAATCATTTACATTTGGGGATAAATTACCCAGGGTTGGATTGGCCATATACAGTACTGAGTGACCGAGTAATTTGTGATCGTGAGTACACGAGGTTTTTCCACTGAGATGTCATATTCCACAAATTATTCAGAATTGATCTATTTTACTTGTACTGAGTTTAACTGTTGAACTTGAAAGCATGCCTACATTTTTGTACTGTTATTTCTATACTG
>AWOL01S0106677.1:0-34642 GCA_000715115.1 Nicotiana otophora | reverse complement strand
TGAGCTCGATCTGGGCTTCGGTCGTGGCCCTCGACCCTGAGCTCGATCTGGGCTTACATCTGGGCAGAAGAAATTTCCAACAGAAGGAAATTGCAGCAGCTGTTCTAGTTCAATATTGGATCCGTTGACCATTCGAAACTCACCCAAGGCCCTTGGGACCTCAACCAAATATACCAACAAGTCCTAAAATATCATACGAATTTAGTCGAATCCTCAATTCACCTCTAACAACGCTAAAATCATGAATTACACCCTAATTCAAGCCTAATGAACTTTGAAATTTGTCATTTCTACAAACAACTCCGGAACCTATCCAATCACGTCCGATAGACGTCATATTTTTCACACAAGTCCTAAATGACATAACAGAGGTATTCCAATTTTCAGAATCGGATTCCGACCCCGATATCAAAAAGTCAACCCCCCGGTCAAACTTCTCAAAAAATAAAACTTTCGGCATTTAAAGCCTAATTCCTCTACGGACTTCCAAAAAATATTCCGGATACGTACCTAAGACCAAAATCACCATTAGGAGCTATTGGAATCATCCAAATTCAAATCCGAGGTCGTTTACACATCCATATCCGGTCCACTTTTCTAACTCAATTTTTCAATTATGAGACTAAGTGTCTCATTTCACTCCGAGTTCCTTCCGGACTCGAATCCACTAACCCGATATAATATAATATAGCTGAATAACACAAAAAAGTAGAAATAGAAAAAATGGGGTTATAACTCTCGAAACGACCGACCGGGTCGTTACATTTATATTTTCACATTTAGACATAAATATTCTCAAAACCATTTAATACGCCATGGGTATTTAATCCAACCTAGGTAAAACATGATGCATGCAAGGTTTCTATCAAAGTAGGTTTCTAAGGACCTAAACGGTACTCTCAAGTGGACAACGTAAGAGGAGAAGACACGAGACTGTCGACTACAGCGCTGATCGACTAGTCTAGCGCTAATAAGACTTTTCGAATTTAAAAGGGTATTTTTGGAAAGCATGGACACTCATCAAGTACCACTATGTTTATAATAGGCACGAGTGGAATACGATGTTGGAAGCATGCTTATGAAAACACTATAACATAAAGCCAAGTACTTTTACATGATGAAGAAACATATAAAGACAGTATTTGATAATGCAGTACATAAGTGAGACAGGAGAAAAATATAGGAAGAAGGAAATTAGTTAGCATGGTTTTCAAATAAACATAAAATTTGAAAAACATGATTAAATAGTAAACAGATAATGGAGAAGGGAAAGGGAATTTCATGATGTAATAATTAATAGCAAGTAAAGGGAAGGGGAAAGGGAGGTACATGAAAGAAGTCAAATAAAGCAACTTGATAAGCATTCAGGAAGACACTTCCCTAAAGCAAGAACTGTGTGAAGAGTTAAGCTTAAGGGACTAAGTGTGCCAGTTACACTAGGTGTCACCCTCTTGCGTAAGAAATTAAGATATCCTTGGTACCGAAGGTTTACCGCAAGGTGAGTAAGAGTCAGTGAAGAGATGTGAAAAGATGCCGAAGATGAAGAGAGGGGGGAAGATAGCGTGATATGGTATTAAGTAAGAGTTATATGGTTCAGGTAACTAAGGAATAGTAAAGGAAGAATGCGGTAGAAAGACGAAAGGAATGACATTGCATTTATTTAGATTCTACAGATATGTTACGACTACAGAATGGTTCTCTGGTTCTCTTTTAATAATTTCTATAGGTATTAATTTAGCCTAAATGATAGGCTAAATACTTAAGTGTTAAACTTAGTCTCCCTAATCTATTCTGTGAAGCATGCTTAGTTATTAAGAATTACTGTATCAATCCCGATGGAGTTCTAAGGTTAAGAACAACATAGTCCCGGTAGTTTTAAATTTGACTGTAAACCCTGGTTATGGAAACATAACCGGTGGTCCCTATTAACCCGTTAAGCCGATGGATAGGCGTGTGAGGGTTGCAGAAAGGGACCGTGGTTTAGGGTCTACTGTTGAGATTAGAACTAGCCAAGGCTGGTGTTCTTGTAATTCTTTCCCGAAGCTCCATTGGAAGAGATCCTGTATCCACTTGGTAATTTTATCCTTGACTTTACAATCCTTAGCATAGTGGCCTACTCTACCACATTTATAACAAGCCTGTGGATTTTTGATTTTATAAAATTCTTTTTTGCTTTATAGAAATCTTTTCTTCTTTTAGTTTTTTCAATCCCCTTTTCAGAAGAACCTCTTTTCTTTTTATGAAAATCTTTTTTCTTATGAGAATGCTTTTTCTTAGCAAAAATATCAATAGCAAATTGTTCACAAAATTCACCCAATTGTTGTCTTTCATTAAGACGGTATTTCTTGATCTCATGGTTTAACTTAATCTCATTACATAAGGCTAAACCTTCTTGAATGCAAACACTTATCAATTTACCATAGGAGTACTGACTATAATCAATACTCATTGATGTTCCTCTAAGGGTTTTTCTAACCCTTTCAGCAAAAAGTGATGGGAGTCCATCAATAAATTTGGCCTTCCAGTGAGTGCTATTACACTCTGTTAATTCCATAACTATGGAAAGTAATATATCTTTATACCATCTAAAAGATGTTAATTTTTGCATATAAGATTCTGAAGCATGGTCCGAATATTCTCACTATTATCTGACCATCTTCCAGAAAAAATATTCTATAATATTCATAATCAAACTATAAACAGTATTTTGAACATCTTGCCCATTTTCTGATTTAACAGAATGCATAATTATATGCCTCTAGTCATCTCTAAGGTAATTCAACCTTTAAGTTGACCAGTAAAACCGGCTATTATCATTTCTGCTATAGCCTTCTCATAATTTTTTATTTACTTTACAGATAGTACTATACATATTGACAAGGTGGGTTGCTCTGATGATAAGCACCCTCCACTTCCAACCAAGAGGTTGTGAGTTCGAGTCACCCCAAGAGCAAGGTGGGGAGTTCTTGTAGGGAAGGATGTCGAGGGTCTATTGAAAACAGCCTCTCTACCCCAGGGTAGAGGTAAGATCTGCGTACATACTACCCTCCCCAGACCCCACTAGTGGAATTATACTGGGTTGTTGTTGTTGTTGTTGTAGATAGTACTATACACAAGCATTCTATGCGCAGTAATATAAATTTGTCTATCTGTAAGGCCATCTATGTTCCATTCATAGATGTCTGTTCCACTATAACCTTGATGATATTATTAAAGAATCTTTATACAAAATTCTTTTAAATTCTTCTCCAGATAATAGTCCTGAAAATAGTGATGTAGAATCATCTACTGATGAAGACTTACGAGTTCTTCAAGAAGAGAATTATAATTTCTCTTCTGAAGATGAGCAAGGCCCTTGTGAAGAGGGACAATGCTCAAAACAGTGTTGTAACACTGATGATGAACTTTATAATATGTATTCTCAATATCAGAGACTTGATATTAATGTCCTCACAAATAATACTATTATAGAACTTCTTAGGGTTATTAAAAACCCTGAGTTAATATTTCAGATACTAGACAAGTTACCTACTACTTCTGAATCAGGTAACAAAATACAGGAAATACCCTCTACAGAGACTCCAAATATTTCATCTCGAAAATGACCCTTTGTTATGGGTGATATAAAAAGAATGATTAGAGAAGACTCGTCTCATAATAGAATTACTACTATAAAGTAGCGAGATTGATAATCACAAAAGAGAGATCTCTGGGTTAAAGGCTTCAAATGTACCTTAGACAAAAGAGTTTTTAAATTAGAAAACCCTTATTTCGATGAAGAATTTGGTGTTGATATCACTGAAAAAGCATAAGTAGAAGAAACAACTGCTGATAAATTATTAGCAGCTATTAATTTTGCAGAAGATGAATTTGTGCAAAAACTCCATTATTTTACTACTCTTAATTCCTAATAAAGGTAACTCTTTAAATTGATTTTAATTTCAAAAAAGAGTTTGTCGCTTTATTTGATAATGGAGCTTATTTAAGCTGTATAAAAGAAGGAGTAATCCCTTCTAGATATTTTCATAAAACCACATACAGATTAAAAAATGCTAGTGGTGGTCAAATGGGTATTACTTATAAATTACCTAAAGCTTATATTTGTCAAAACAATATTTGTATTCATGAACGTTTTGTCTTGGTAAAAGATATCCATCAAGATATAATTGTAGATGTAACTTTCTTTCATAAAATTATGCCTCTTATAAATTGGGATTCAAAAAGTTTTACAGGAACTTTTAATAATAAAAATATTACTTTTGAGTTTATAACTCAACCTATTCAAAGATTTATGAATGAAATGAAATCCAAAAATATTTCTTCTAGAGTTCAACAAATTGATTATTTGAAAAATGAAATTTGTTCTCTTACTATTGAACAGGATTTAAAAAATACTAAACTTATTAACAAAATTGATCTATTAAAAAACCAGTTTTCCTTACAAATTTGTGGTGATCATTCGAACCAATTTTGGAACAGGAAAAAGCACATAGTAATTCTTCCTTATGAAGAAGATTTCACTGAGGGTAATATTCCTACAAAGGTTAGGCCTTGTCAGATGAATTCTAATTATCTAGAATTGTGCAAAAAGGAAATAGATTCCTTACAGCAAAAGGGTTTAATAAGACCCTCAAAGTCCAAATGGTCTTGCACTACTTTCTATGTTAATAAACATGCTAAACAAGAACGAGGTGTTCCTAGACTAGTTATTAATTATAAGCCCCTTTAATAAGGTTTTAAAATGGTCTAGATATCTCATCCCTAATAAAAAAGATTTATTAGATAGATTACATAATGCCATTATATTTTCTAAATTTGATTTAAAATCTGGTTATTGGCAAATCCAAATTTTTGAGTCAGACAAATATAAAACTATTTTTAATGTCCCAATGGGTCAATATGAGTGGAATGTAATGCCCTTTGGTTTAAAAAACACCTCTTCTGAATTTCAAAAAATTATGAATGATATTTTTATTCCTTATACGAATTTCATAATTGTTTATATAGATGATATCTTAATATTTTCAAAAGATATTGAATCTCATTTCAAACATCTTGATTTGTTTAGAAGAATTATAATTCAAAATGGTTTGGTTATATCTAAACCCAAAATGGCTCTTTTTCAAATCAATATTAGATTCCTTGGTCATAATATTGAAAAGGGTAGAATTATTCCCATTAATAGGAGTATAGAATTTACTTCTAAATTTTCTGATATTATTACTGATAAAACTCAGCTTCAAAAATTTTTAGGAAGCTTAAATTATATTTCTCCTTTCATATGTGATATAGCCAAAGATACTGCTATTCTTTATGATAGATTAAAGAAGAATCCAAAGCCTTGGACTGACAATAATACAGAGTCAGTCAAAAGACTTAAACAAAAGGTTAATAACCTTCCTTATTTAACTCTTGCAAATCGAAGCTGGGCAAAAGTAGTTGAAACTGATGCCTCAGATATTGGGTTTGGAGGAATATTGAAACAATACTCCCCAATAGATAAACAAGAGTATTTAGCTCAATTTTACTCGGAAAAATGGAACAGTTCCCAAAAGAATTATGCTACTGTAGCTAAAGAAATTCTTGCTATAGTAAAATGTGCAATGACGTTTCAAACTGATTTGTATAATCAAAAGTTTTTGATAAAGACAGATTGCCAAGCAGCCACATTTTTTTTAATAAAGATTTTAAACATGATGTATCTAAACAAATGTTTGCAAGATGGCAGACATTATTAGCTCCATTTGATTTTGATATAGTTTATAAAAAAGGAACAGACACCAGTCTTCCTGATTTTCTCACTAGAGAATATTTAAACTAATATATGTTTTATAAATTATGCAGATAATGAGGCCACAATTTAAGTCTGCCCGAGGAAGGGGTAGAGGAAGAGAAGCACCTTCCTATGAAAGAGGAAGATTAATAGCCCAAATGAAAAATCAGCAGTTAATAAATGCTGATATAGCCAGTTCTTCAGGGATAAATACAAACCATCCCATGTACAAAGAATTTTTGGATTTTATGAAATCCAAACAAGGTAATACCAATAATCCTTCATACTCCTCAACATTAACCGAGGATAGTCATAAGACAACAGAGGTTTATAACCCGAATAAAAAGAAAGAGTTAATAACTCTATTAGAATATTCTGATTTAAAATGGAAAGAAAACCCTTGGCAACTTATGACAAGGTATTTTGATACAGCTTCATATGCAACACTTTCATATAAGTATAGAATGTATTATGAACTTCCTTTAACTTCAGTAGGGTCAGTTGAAATTCAACATTTCTACCCTGCTAATACAAAGAGAGTTTATAACTTCTCTAAAATAATAGTAAAGAAAATAATAGTTCCAGAAAAATGGGGTATTAGCACTTTTTAAAAAAAAATAATTATATTCACCCAGAATAAAAAGTGCCAATGAAGTTTAATTACTGGGATTACGTAGAAGGTTTTAATAAAGTCCTTTTATATGAAAATGCTAATAGAAAAGATTCTTGGTTTATCAAGTTATGTTCAAATATTTATAGACAACAAATCCCAGAATGGTTTTATAATTGGTGGATTTTATATGGTCCTTCTCTGGAAATTCTGCCAGAACAACTAAAGAGTTTATATACTCAATGAGTAGAAATATCTCCTAAAATAATAAGTCTTCATAAAGAAGATATATTCTTCCCAGGAATGGCTACAGTATATTGCTTCATAGAATTTTCTATCCCATGGATAATGAAATGGGATGTGGAGGTTAATAATACCGCAGAAGGATTTTCTTGCTTAAACAGAGTTTTTTATACAAAATTCTAGACCAAATTACTCCAAAAAGATCCCCAAGATAGATTATATGGCCAAGATATTTTGGATAATATCCAACAAATATTGGAAGAATATAATATTCAAAAAGAAGATAATACAAGAATTATAGAAGATTTGAGTCCTTTCAAACAATTAGCAAAATAGCTACAAATGAAGAAAGGATCAATGACAAAATCAAAAATGCTGGCTTCTTGTATGCAAGAAGTAAGAAAGGATTTAATGAAAAATCTGAAAATAGAAATTCCAGATGACATTTCTATAGCATCAACTGGTAATACCATGGAAACTGAAGGAATTATAGCAGAAGAGTCTCAGGAAGAAGAAGAGACAGAAATAAACCTCCAAGATGTAGAAATATTTTTACAATAACTCCAAAAGCATGCGGAAGAATCTTCCACCAGCAACAATAACAAAGGAAAAGACAAAGCATGAAGAAGACTGAAGGCCCCACGAAAAATTTATAGGGGTAATAAAACAGAAAACATTTATAAAGTTATGGGTCCCAATACTTTAATAAAGTAAAGGGAATCTTATCTTTTCCTTTTCCTTTGTCGACCACTTGTAGGTCACCTTTAGCTTTTTAGCTTTTCTTTTGTTTGTCGACCACTTGTCGGCCATCTTTTAGCTTTTTAAGTTGTCTTTTAGCTTAGGACTCTATTATAAAAAGAGTCGTTAGGATTAGAAGAGGGGCAGGCATTAGCAAAATCCTCTGCCTTCTCTCTAAGATAGCCATACTCTCTCTAGAATTCTCTCTGTAATTACTCTCTTTGTAAAGATTTCAATTAAGCAATAAAAAATCAAAAGGTCAGTTGGCCACAATCCGGCGGTCTCAGGTTGGTTCTCTGGTTCTCTTTTAATAATTTCTATAGGTATTAATTTAGAGTAAATGATAGGCCAAATACTTAAGTGTTAAACTTAGTGTTCCTAATCTTCTCTGTGAAGTATGCTTAGTTATTAAGAATTACTGTATCAATCCCGATGGAGCTCTAAGGTTAAGAACAACATAGTCCCGACAGTTTTAAATTTGACAGTAAACCCTGGTTATGGAAACATAACCGGTGGTCCCTATTAACCCGTTAAGCCGATAGATAGGCGTGTGAGGGTTGCAGAAAGGGACCGTGGTTTAGGATCTACTGTTGAGATTAGAACTAGCCAGGGCTGGTGTTCTTGTAATTCATTCCCGAAGCTCCATTGGAAGCGGTCCTGTATCTACTTTTTGTGCCACATAGAAAAATCTGAACACCAGCAGTCGATCAACCAGACGAGTTCCGCAATACCAATGAAGCATTTGTAAGTCATAACACAGCACCCCTTCTAAAATGTGTACCCTTTTCAGGTAATACCAAGTAGTAATAGCATTCATCTAAACATCTAAAATCGTCCATGCTATTCAAAATGCATGACCTCCCCTCAAACATTGAACTGCCACCTTGTACATACAAATCGCAACCCCACACAATGCACCACATCTATCATACCATCATATGAAAATATGAGAACCACGGTGTTAACTCTGAGTCATGAGAAGAATACATACTCAATTGGACAGGAACCTTTCACTTGATCCCATCCAGGAGAAAATCACAATATGCAACATGCTCCTTACGCCGGTGGGAAATATCCATCTCAAACTGTAGTAGAAACCATCGAGAACTCTTCGAAACCCATTTACACATAACCAAGCCATCAGAACTGAATCTCTCTAACTCAACCAAGCCACGTAGGTCGCAAACCCACGAGTATTTCCACAAAACACCTGTAGAGACTCACCATATCATAAGTACCCAAAGAACCGATCGTATCCATTATCGTGTTGATCCAACCTACTACCAAGCTGTCCTATTTCTCCAAGTTCCTTCCGAATTACCCTCAAGTTGACACTTCTCCTTGCCATAACACCATGATCCTTACCCAAATCTCACCACAAGAAATCCAAGCATAAAACCACACCGCCCTAAGGCCCATAAGCTATTGTATTCCCTCTTCAGCGCCCCAAAAGTACCACAACCGAGATACCCACTCTGAAGATTTACCTTTCTGATATTGAAATGTAGAATCCATAGTGATACAGAAATACCACAAATCTCGGCACCATCCAATGCAAATCTCAGATCTTAGGCATATACAAATCCAAAAAATTTTCAAATGCCACATATGAATCATGAACTCTTTAGAACCTTCTCGAGAGTCATCCACCCTATTCAAATCTCAAATGCACTGCCCAAACGAGCCGAACGACTTGTGCTCCATTAGCACACCAACACCCGAAGAAGTAATCCACACCTATAAGCAACCGAGTTAATCCCTTTTCTCAGTACATCACATCCATCACAAACAGCAACCCTAAGCCATTCCCAAGACTTCAATATATTCATAAGGTCTAATACATCATGTATCCAGAAATTCCTTACTCAAGTCATCTTCGAAATCAACATCTTCATGTCATAACTGATTCACAAACATGCCACAGGCTAAAATTATTACAACATGTAACCATGCAATCTGATCGTCAATAGCAGAATCCCCCACTTGGCTCAAAGCCATAGAACAAAAAGAATCTCGCAGTGAAATTCAACTAAATTCTTCACAAGCTCATGCAACACAAACCATAAAATACCTCAAATCATCTGCTAAGCTCACATTCATTCTCGTGACAGTCGGGTTAACTTTCTCAACTGATCCAAACACAAATCACAACACATATAACCCACTAGTAACAAGAAACTCTCCACACAATATCATAAGGATCACACATCTGTAGATTACCCTGCAGGTGATAACTCACCTGCTTAGCCTCGAACTGACATCTTTTTATACCCTTCCACAACCACAACTACTACGCAATAACTTAATCTTCCCGAGTCTGAACTCATCAACAAGACATGAGAATCTACTACGTTCCACAAATGTACATCTAAAAGATCTGTCAACATCCTCACAACTCAGAATTGTACAACACATCAAGATAGAAATCAAGCTCCCAATGATCCTCTTCACATCCCAAGCAAACTATTCTCGCCCAGTCCAATCCATCTGATTGCATTTCATAGTCACATCACACTCATCATATAACCATCCAACCACTCACCAAGGCATAAGCCCCACTCCTAGGGATACTGCCGGACATCGAGGTCCAAAAACACATACTCACATAACTGAACCACCGCGCCCCAAGATGCAGTCAACATCCGGCCTCAAGTCCTCCAGACTAGCCCATCACCATAACATAGGAAACACATCTCGCACCTCCTCCATGGAATCACAAGTCGTGGATGCACAGCTGATATTGAGTGCTCACGTAGAAATTTGAGTGAGTGGAAGGAATTCAAAGAGTTACGCTTCAAGCTGAATCAATGTCATACCATGAGGAATGAAATATGGGAAGTTTATCCTAGTTGCCCTGTAGCTTCTTGAATATAGGTATGCATGTCATCATACCGATCCGCAAGACTCTACTAGACACTTGATCATGACTCGTAGAACTTATGAACTTAGAGCTCTGATACCAACTTGTCACGCCCAAAATCCAACTACTCGTGATGGCACCTAACCCAACCCGCTAGGTAAGTCAATTAACAATAATTCAATTCAAATGAGATTTACTGAGAAAATAAATGATGAGATAGCTAAACTTTTGTACAACAACCCAAGGACTGGTAGTACAAATCATGAGCTTCTAAGACTTAGAGTTTACAAAGCTAGTATGAAATAAATACATCATCTGTTCAAAATATACATAAATAGATTTACAAAATCTAAAGCTACCAAGAACAAGAGGCATCTATAACCGGAACGTTTCAATGCCAGCTCCTGCCATGCAAAGCAACATCAGCTCCAAAATCTGCACGCAATGTACAGAAGTGTAGTATGAGTACAACCGACCACATGTACTCAATATGTAACAAACCTTACCTTAGGTTGAAAGCAATGACGAGCTTGGAAAAACGGTCAGAGTCCAACACCAATAGCCAAGAATAACTCGTAACAATATAATAAAAGTAGTACAATTAATAACTCAAAGATTTTATGCTTAGCTCATTCACAGTTACGGAAAATAGACATGTTTTTCAAGTATAACAGTAAAACCCAAATCTTTCACCGAAATCACCAAAATATGAGAGTATATCATAACACTGTGATTTTTCCCAAACTTTCAACAACAGATAAGATATTTCATTATCAGATAACATGCGAAAAGTACATATATAACCTTACATGTCGGTATGCATGTTAAGTCATCAATTATGATATACCGTCTAGCATGAGGAGTATGCATCCCAATGCCTACATGTCAAGTATGCATGTCAAATGTAATGTATCACAATGATAATCATAGGTGCTCACACTCTCGAGGTACTCAATCTGCATCTCTAAAACTCCCACTCATCACACACAATCACTTAGCATTGTACGGTACCTGCGCTCACGGCTGGTGTATCAGACTCCGGAAGGGCGGATCCTGCCCAAGCGCTAATATAAGCCAACATGGCCTACTTCGGCATGTAACCCGATCCCATAATGAGTCAATAAAGCATGCTATGGCGTGCAGTCCGATCCCATAAATGACCAATAAGGCCTACTGCGGTATGCAACCTGATCCCATAAATGACCAATAAGGAATATTGTGGCGTGCAACCCGATCCCATGAATGACCAATAAGGCCTGCTGCATCGTGCAACCTGATCCCATAAATATCACTCACAATACAGCTCTTAGGTCCCAACTCAGTCATCAATCTCTCTAATCTCACGGGCTTAAAGGTCTCATACCACTCAGCCCAAAAATGATAACATGATATGACAGTAAATGATAACAGAGATTGAGATATGATATGAAAATGAATGAATATGAATGAGTACATAATTGCAATTTAAGCAAATAACTCAATAACAGAAATTACCTCATTGGGTCCCAATAGAATAAGCATATAGCATAAATATGATTTCTTACATGGATCGTAGCTCAATTACTCTAACACATAGGAATTACATGTATAGAAACAAGACTAGATAACTACACAGTACCACAGAATCAACCGAGTCATAATTACCATGGTGCATGCCCATCACCTAGCATGTGTGTCACCTCAACAACTACCACATAACACGTATTACTAGGATTCATACCCTCAGTACCAAGTTTAAAAGTGTTACTTACCTCGAACAAGCCAAATCCAATAACGAGCAAGCCAAGCAATACTCTAGAAATACCATCCCGCGCATATCAACCTCCAAACGGGTCGAAACTAGCCAAAAACAACTCAAATACATCCAATAATGCCTAGGGAAACAATCTCAAATGATAAAGGTCGATTCTTTACACATTTACTTAAAGTCAACCAAAAAGTCAAACCCGGGCTCACACATCAGAATCCGACAAAACTCACAAAATCCGACAACCCATTCAACTACAAGTTCAACCATACTAATTTCACTCAAATCCGACTCTAAATAAATGCCCAAAACTCAAAAATTCACTTTAGGAAAATTTAGACAAAACCCCCAATTTTCTTTCAAAATCATCAATCAAATGCCAAAATCCAAGATGGAATCGCGGAATATAATCAAAACTGAGTAGAAAACACTTACCTCAATTTATGTAGTAAAAATTGCCTCAAATCGCCTCAATCCGAGCTCCATAGCTCAAAATATGCTAAAATGTCTGAAACCTTCGAAATAAAGTACTTATAATCACTAGACAGATATATGAATCGCGATCGCGAAAAAGAAAACTCACACTGCCTGAAACACTCTACATGTTCGCAAGCTCACTAATGCGAATGCGATGCCCACATAAGCCAACTCTCCGTGAATGCGGACGGACCCACTCGAATGCGAAAGTGCAATCACCAGCTCTTAACTCATCTCTATGCGAATGCGATAACTCATATGCGAGCGCGTTCCTGTTGACTCAAACACGAAAAAGAAAGTTGCTCAGCTCCAGAATTCCCCTACGCGATTGCATCTCCATCTTCGCGATCGCGAAGAACATTTGAGGCATCAAAAACGAGCATAAACCAGCAATGAAAACATGAAGAAAAATTGTTCGAAATCAATCTAAAACACGCCCGTGCCCCTCGGAAACCATCTGAACATACCAACAAGTCCTAAAACATAACACGGACCTAATCGAGGCCTCAAATCACACATAACAAAATCAAAATCACGAATTTCACCTCAAATTAAACTTTATGAATTTTGAACTTTCAACTTCCTAAACTCGTGCCGAACCATATCAAATCAACCCGGAATGACCTCAAATTTTGAACACAAGGCCCATATGACATAAAAAAGATATTCCACTTCCCGAAACCACAATCCGAACCCAATATCATCAAGGTCAACCCCTAGTCAAACTTATGAACATTCCGAACCTTCAAATTACTAACTTTCGCCAATTAGTATAGAAACCTTCTAGAAACATTCAAATGAAATTTCGGGCATAAGCCCAATTCCAAAATCACTATCCGGACCTAACAGAACTAAAAACCTCTGATTCAAGATCAAATACATAAAAGTCAAACTTGGTCAACTCTTCTAACTTAAAGCTTCCTAGTTGAGAATCATTCTTCGAAATCAATCTTGAATCACCTGGAAAATAAAACCGACGATTCACACCAGTCATAATAAATCATATGAAGCTACTCAAGACTTCAAACAGCTGAATGGAATGCAGATGCTCAAAATGACCGGTTAGGTCATTACACCCAAGCTTCAAAAAAGTTAGTAACAAACATTACCATCAATGTGTCCAATATTCAGTCCATGAAGGTAAAGATTAGCAAAATAAGATCAAAGAAAAAGACAATGTAGGTTGAACAGTGTTAATATAACAAGACCAGTGACCATAAAACCCAAGGGGTCGCCAACAATTTAAACGAACAAACTAAGGGTCGCCGGAAAAACATATAACTGGCCAGATTTTTTTAGATCTGAGTTTTACCTGTAAACAAACCAAAAAATCGATAAATATTCGTAAGGAGCGTCACAGAAACACATGGATCTACTGGAAATGACCCACCGAAAATGAACTCTGGTGGGTTCAAAAATTACAAGCAAGTCAAATCCAGCTTCCTTTATGACAAATCTCCATTTTACTTGTCGTACTAGGAGAAAAGAGAGTGAAAAGGCCATTATTAAGCTTATTCCGACCGGATCTGAAACTCACGGTGATGGCATGAAACATGAGGCAAAAATGGTGGTCAAGAATAAAACCATCAACTAAAAATTGCGGGCAAAACCCTGGGCTAAATACCTGGTACTCTTTTTATTATATGTGTATATGTATGTATCAGTGTAATTTATTTAGCTTATAGGAAAAGATAAAACAATGATCTTTACCCGTTGGGTAGAAGGTTTACCCATCGGATTAAAGGGAGTCATGTCACATCAGATATTGACGGGACATTGGATTTGACTGGACTTAATACGTATTTTTTAAAATAAATTTCACCGACTTCCACGTAATTAATAGATTGTGCTGCGAATTAAAAGATGATTATATAATTTAAAAATATGGCTTGTAATATTTATTGCAAATGCCAACAACTACAATATTATTGTATTAATTATTATTTATTTTGAAGAATTACAAATTGATAGAAAATACTAGTATTTGAAGAGTATGACAATTATCAATAAATTATTTTGAATTTTAGAAAAATGCACAAAAGTTGTAGTATTTAATTAATCGCAATAAAATGATAAAAAATCCTATATTTTGTGAAAATATGGATAATTATCAATAAATTACATTAAAGCTAAAAAGGTTCAAAAGGCTACAAGTAATTTAAGAAAATCTCAAAGCGAGGTATGAAGGCTGAACTATTTTTCTGGTAGTGGAATTCCCGTGTTATTATAAAGCTCCATCGTGTAAAGTTCGGACATGGAATGCTATTGATGTGGAGTATTCAAATTAGTAGAATTGATGCCCAATTGGCATAACGCGTTAGAACCCTCGTGTGTTAATGATTCTCTATTTTTGACTTAATCATGTTATACCCCTTTGGGAAGAAGATCTCGTATGGAATCAATGTGATTAAACACTTATTTCTCATATGATGAAACTTTATGAATTTACACTTGCTAAGGCCAAAGGTGCCAAACAGTTGATTAAACGGGAACTCTTTTGTACATATTATTATCATTTTGGGAACTTAAGTTGTGGCATTGTGGTTACACCTCTACCCGCATACGTTAGGGTGAGGCGGCATGGCCGATTTGTGTAGAGTTATGGTATTGTGATTACACCTCCACCCGCATATGTTGGGGTGAGGTGGTGTGGCCGCTTTGTGTATAGTTGTCGTATTGTGAATACACCTCCACCCGCATATATTGGGGTGAGGTGGCGGGGCCGCTTTGTGTAGAGTTTTTGGTATTGTGATTGCATCTCCACCTGCATACATTGGGGTGAGGCAGCAAGGTTGCTCTGTGTAAAGGTAGTTGTAGAGGATTCCCGACTTGAAATTTATAAGTGCTATTGGAAGCTCTTAATAAATCTGTTTTGACTTTTATGGCTACATAAGCCCTATGATTGTTACCATGATTCATCGTATTCATGTTGTAATTCCAAGTCCTTGAATAGGTATTTTGATTTTCATACTAGTACTATTCGACATGTACTAACGTCCCTTTTTCTATGGGCGCTGCATCTTTAATGGATGCAGGGGGTTCCACAGCAGGAGGCATTGACCAGTGATATCGGTACACTTTTTCACAGCTGACTTGGTGAGCCCCACTCATGCCGGGGTTGTGCATATTTTGTTCCGTATGTATTATGTTTTGAGGTATAGCCGGAGCCTTGTTACCGGTACCATTATTGTACTCATTTATATCTATTAGAGGCTCCGTAGACATAGTGTGGGTTGTATATTAGTGTGAAAAAGTTAAACTAAAGATGTCGTAATTGTATCTCATGCTTCCACTGTAAAACTATGGTTGTGAAATGTATTATTTTAGAGACTTATAAATGAAGTAACTAATGGTGATGGAACTAGTGTTGTTCATGAACCCTCGTGGTATTAATTAATGAAGTTTATATTCTCTTTATTTATGGGTGAGTTGGGTAGAAGGAAATCCAGCAGGCTTGCTTGGTAGGGTTATATCGGTTGAGCGCCGGCCGCGCTCCCCGAGTTCGGAGCATGACATCACGATCCAGTTGGGGTTAGAGTAACCCAAAATGGTGGATGGATTGTTAACATTAGGTGACATTTCTGAAGGATATTGCAAATGTGGTAATAGTTCTCCCTGCGAGACACCTAGATGGTGCACTCTAGAATAGTACAGTTAGATATGAATACTAGAGTGTTCATAAAATTCAGAAGATAGGCATTGGAATCTTAGAAGGGATAAATATTTACCTTAGTATGCCTCATGTCCCTAGTCAAGAGGGAATGTTAGGCGATCCGATGTCACGACCCTGATTTCCCTCCGTAGGATGTCCTGATGGCACCTAGTCTTTAGGACTAGGTAAGCCTAACACATACTGAATTAATGGAAAACTTTAACAAACAACTATTAATTACAAATCAGGAGTTTCTATACAAAGCCAACAATCCCAAAATCGGTAGTACAAGTCATAAGCTCTACTGAGTTTACTAGAAAATCTCTAAGTACAACTGTTCCGGAATAGAAATAAATAGTACAAGGTAAAATTTTAGAAGGTGACTCTGAGTCCTGCGAAAGCGACAGCAGGTATACTTTGAGTCTCCATAGCAATGCTCGATCAGCTAGCTAATAATCAACAACTCCGAAATACCTGAATCTACACAAAAATGTGCAGAAAGCGTAGTATGAGTACATCACAGCGCTACCCAATAAGTATTAAGACTAAGCTCGATGGAGTAGTGACGAGGAACAATCGAGACACCTACTACACATAGTAACTTATACAAGTATAAACATGGAACTAACAGGGAACAATATCAATATAATCTAAGCATGATAACAATAACAAACAATGCTTGTAATAGGAAACTAAGAGCAACGATTAGCAACATGGACCAAACAGGTAATAACGTCGTGGAGTAAGCTGGATACAGTTTAAGTCCGGTGAAGCTAAGTAAAGAAAACAAGTAACCACTCAATAAGATAAGCCACTTCCACACAAGATTTGTTCAAGGATTTTCCCGAGGTACTTCACCTCATAGTCACATTTCACGTGTCCCAATTCATGAACCCTAATCTCTTGACATCCTGTTCCCACATTACAATTCGCAACCGCACGGGCGACTCACATGCTAAGGGAGTGACAATATCTCATATCCGCATGGATAACTCACGTGCCAAGAATAACAATGACCTATGACTGCACGGATAACTCACATGCCAACAGGATAACTCTCACACAGAAGGCAAGTAGACGAGAGTACATATAAATGGTCAATATCATCAGGATTCATCTTCTTAAACCGAAATGGGTGACTAATTATGTGTATGCTTGTGTAAGTGTTCTATCCTAACTCAAGTCAACAAGTACAAGTAGAGGCAACGAATGGCACATAGGACACAAACACCACGAAACGTACAATGCAAAACTCACACAAGGTAGGTACACCACTACACAAATATTGTCAATAACAATGCCCCCAAGTCATGACAAGTCATCAAAAATCATTCCCCCGACATATCCACCTTGTCTCGCCACGTGCGCAACAATGAAGTAAATGCCTGCCTTGTCTCGCCGCACGCGCATAATAATATTACCACCATATCTCACCACATGTGCCTACCCACATATATAACCCGTCTTCTCACACCGCATGTGAAAATATCAATAATAGCAATAGCACGGACAACTCATATGCGAACACCCTGACAATCCTCTCAACAATACCATGTGTGCCAAGAGCATAATAACACAATATAAAGTCCTTCACCACATGTGCCCATATGCCACAACTTTTCTTTAAAACAATTTCAATACCATAACCATGCATAGACCTCGACTCAACAACACTGATTACAATAATAACAACAACAATAACACGAGAGTACGGCAAGTAAATCAATACAAGAACTACAAAACACATACAAACGGAAGAACGAGCTTTCAATGAAAGACACAGTAGATAATATGGTTTCAACAAGAATAGCTCAACAATGGGAGAGATAATGTATAACAATGAGTCCACATAAGTACAACTCGACGATAAGAGAGATAGCGTGAATAATTGATGCCAAATAAGGATAAGTCAACAATTCAAGGGATAACAAAACTTCAGTTAAGATTAAGCAATTACGGAAGAGAAAATAATAACTTCAATTAAGGTTAAGCATTTACGAAAAAGACATCAATAACTTCAATTAAGGTTAAGCAATTAAGGAAAAGATAACATGGCAATAAAAGAGACGACGACTTCAACTAAGGCACATAAGAGTTTATTGGCAACAGGGGTAGAACATGAATCAATCAAGTACAAATAAGACACGTACGGGTGAATTTAGTAAATGGAGGATTTAACATGATAAGACAACTTCATTTTTAATGAACATAAGAACCTAATAGCCCTAAATGGTCAAATTTCCATAAATAAGCCTGGGTACGTACTCGTCACCTCGCATACATGGCCTTCACATGAGACAACTAGAACAAATGACTCAAATACTAAGGGATAGTTCCCTCACACAAAGTTAGGCAAGATACTTACCTCAAACAAGCTAGACCGATACTCTAAAGTAACCTTCTCATGTGAAATAACCTCCGGACGACTCAAATCTAGCCAAAATAACTTTATTTCATAAACAAAAACTATAGGAAACAAATCCGGATAATAAAGCTTCAATCTTAAATAAAAACTAAAAAGTCACCCCAAAACTTCAACCTCGGGCACGTACCTCAGAACCTGATAAATTTCCTAAAATCCGAACACCCATTCCAATACGAGTCCAACCATACCAAATTTATCCAATTCCGACATCAATTCGTCCTTCAAATCATCATCTTACATTTTTTAGAGTTTTCACAAAATTTTCATTTTTTCCCAACTCAAACCACTAATTTAATGATAAAAATAAAGATGAAATCATGAAATAAAATGAAATATGGGTAAAGAATACTTACCCCAATCCATCACGTGAAGAACCCCTCAAACATCGTTCAAATCCGAGGTCTACAACTTAAGATATGATAAAAATGGTCAGACCCTTGAAATAGAGTACTTTTATATTCTTCCCAGATATAACACATCACGATCGCGGAACATTCCTTGCGACCGCGAAGAACAAAAATGAAGGCTGCCAAAAATAACCTTACGCGAATGCAAAAATACAGACGCTAACGTGAATCACAGCGACCTCTACTTACGCGATCGCAAAACCATTGATGAGAACACGAAGAACACTTCCTGATGCCACTTCCAGCTCTATCTCTACGCGAACGTGGAAGACACGCCGCGAACACGGACGACAACCAACTGGACCTTTGTGATCGTGTGCACACAGTCGCGACCACGATGAACAAAAACACTGAGCTCCCAGAATCACTTTGCGATCGCAACTTAATCTTCGCTATCACGAAGAGCGATAGTCACACTAGAACCAGCAACTCTAAAGCATGAAGAAATGGCCCGATGCCCATCCGAAACACACCCGAGGTCCTCGGAACCCCGTCGAACATACCAACAAGTTCCACAACATAATGCGGACCTGCTCGAGGCCTCAAATCATATCAAAGAACATCAAAACTACGAATCGCGCCTCAAATCAAACTTAATGAACATATGACTTTCCAATTATACAACGCGCGCCGAAACATAACAAATAAACTCGGAATGACATCAAATTTTGTATGCAAATTTCAAATTACTCAACAGAGCTATACCAACTCCCGAAATCGAAATCAGAATAGATATCAACAATGTCAACCCCCTATCAAACTTCTCAACCTTCCAAACCTTCAACATTCCAGTTTTCGCCAAAATGCATCACATTAACCTACGGACCATCAAATCCAATTTTGGACACATGCCTAAGTCCAAAAATCACCATACAAAGCTATTGGAATCATAAAAATACCATTTCGGAGTCATCTACACAAAAGTTAAACTCCGGTCAACTCTCGCCGCTTAAGCTTCTAAAGCAAGAATCCATCTTCCAAATCAATCCTGAATCATACGAAATTAAAAATCTGAACTTGACCACCCACGCAAGTCATAATACATAATATGAAGCTTCTCGAGACCTTAAGCAACCGAACGAGGCGCTAATTCTCAAAACGGTTGATCAGGTCGTTAGATCCTCCCCCTCTAAAACAAACGTTCATCCTCGAACGTGCCAAGAACCGTTCCGAAATCATCAAATCACTGAATGTACTCACCATACATATGCTTTCGGGTGATCCCACATCACCCAATCCATATTGGCCCGAGGACACCATCCCAACTGAAAATTATTCCTTCCACCCACACTGATAACCTTAGAACCAAATTTCTCACCATCCGATCATTTCCAAAAGACATGATTCCCACATCAACACACAGTATTAGCCTCAACCAGAAGCAACCACTCATACCTACACCCACACGGCGCAACCATGTAACACCTCACACATATGCCCATAACAATAACTCTAGCCACAATAGCTGCCCATAATCAAATACAGCACCGACGAATAACCTCATCTCAGCTAAAACCTCATCCCAGGCCTTCATAATGCTGTCAACGATGCAAGAAACATGAGGATCTCATAACCATTCACCCGAATCAATGAGTCACATCTAACACCTCTTGGGCACACACCTCGCAAGCTAAAAACCAATAAGCACCACGCAAATATAACCGAATATACAAGAAAATACATGAACTATCAAACAAGACCGACATGCACAACTCCCTATTAGTATCATACTACAAATCAATTCCAAACGAGAGAATCAAGGCATATGAATGAATCACAAGGATCCCATCCTAATATAACTTCACCGCGGCACGCAGCCCAGTTCAAACATATCATACCACATAAAAATGCCAGGACCCATCCTTAGCTCTGAATCACAAGTAGTATATACATCATACCAACCGAAACCTTTCACTAATTCAATTTCCGCTAACAAAGTCACAACACATACTGAACTCCCACACCGGTAGAGCATCTAAATCACAAATCATAACCAACCACCCAAAAATCACATCAACACCTATCGTAATGGTAACAAAAAGTCACTTCTAGTCTCACAGCTCTCGGTAATGAATAAAACGAAATGATAGAAATGGGCTACCACTATAGAATCTCCCAACAGGGGTAAAACACTCACCCATATATGAAGCAAGATAGGAGGACTCACTCCGATAAGCAGAACTGAATTAAAATAAGAATAATGCTTCTCTATAAAAAATCGAAACCATACCTGTAACGACATTATTTGGTGCAGCGACCTTGGCCCTACCATAGGAAGCATATGGTCGGACCTCCCCCTCTTGGGCGCCCTCTACCCGCCTGACCTACACCCCTAGCTGGCGGTGCAAGGATAGCAGTAACTTGAGTAGAACTCATAGCCTGAATATCCCATTGTGACACATCTGTCTAGAATCTGGGACAATTTCTCACCATATGGCTGGTATCTCCACACTCAAATCAACCCCTCCGCTAGTGTAACTGTGGAAGCTGTCCGGCACGAGTATTATGAGATCCATGGGTATCTGAAACATCGTGCGAAGCCTGAAGTGAAAACTGAACTGGCTGACCCACAAAACTCTATCATGTGGTACCCTACCTCCAAAATCGGGACCAGTAGGTCCTCCCGATATGGGAGGACTCTTAGCCTCCCTGACCTCTCCCTCCTGAACCGCCATGCTCTCTAATCTGCGAGCGATCTCTACCACCTGCTGGAACTGAACATCCATCTCCAACTCTCGCGCCATGCTGAATCGGGTACCATAACCGAGCCCCTCAATGAATCTGCAGACTGAGTCTCTAACTGTAGAAACCAAGGCAGGTGCATATCTGGACAAATCATTGAATCTAACGGCGTACTCTGACACTAACATAGTGCCCTGGCGTAGCTGCTCAAACTCTGTGCGCCATGCATCCCGAAGGGTCTGGGGAACAAACTCTCTTAAAAACATCCTTAAAAATTGAGTCCATGAAAGTGAAGCTGCATCGGCCGAGCTACCTAACTCGTACGCTCGCCACCACTGATATGATGCTCCCTTAAGCTGGAACGTAATAAAAGTAACCCCACTAGTTTCCACTATACCTATAGGGCGGAGAATATGGTGGTACTCCTCTAGGAAACCATGTGCATCCTCTGAAGCCAAACCACTAAAGGTAGGAGGGTAATACTTCTCGAACCTCTCAAGTCTAAGATGTTCTTCCTTAGATGCTTCTACCCTAACCACGAGCTGAACTGGTACAACAGGCTGTGTCATCATGACACCTGGAACTTGACCAACATGGACTCACTGTCTGGAGTACGAGCGGTGGGAGTTTGAGCTCCTCCCCTGATCTGTGAAGTGGCTAGTGCAACCGGAATCAACCCTGCCTGAGCCAATGTGCAAATCATGCTCAAACATTGTGCTAACGTCTCCTGAAGTCTCGGGGTAGCAATAGGCGCCTCCGGTACCTGTCCCCTAATCGGAGCTATTGGCGGCTCCCCATCTACTGCTCTGACAGGTGCTCTAGCTGTTGTACGTGCTCCTCGGCATCTACCTCTGACTCTGCCCCATCCCCTAGAAATACCGGCTCTAGGGACAACGTCATCAGTAACTGCATATCGTGTCCTCACTATCAGTGAGAGAATAGAATGACAAAGCCTCAAACTCGAGACCAATAAACCTGCACGATATGAATGAAATAAGTGAAGTCTTCCTAATAGTTCTATAGCCTCTCGAAGATAAGTACATATGTCTCCGTACCTATCTGCAAGACTCTACTAAACTCGCTTATGACTGGTAGAACCTATGAACCTAGAGCTCTGATACCAACTTGCCACAACCCTGATTTTTCTCCGTCATGATGGCACCTAGTCTTTAGGACTAGGTAATCCTAACACACACAGAATTGATGGCAAAATTTAACCAATAACTATTAATTACAAAGAGGGATTTTCTATACAAAGCCAACAATTCCAAAACCGGTAGTATAAGTCATAAGCTCTACTGAGTTTACTAGAAAATCTCTAAGTACATCTGTTCTATAATAGAAATAAACAGTACAAGGAAAAAGTTCAGAAGGTGGCTCTGAGGCCTGCGAATGCGACAACAGGTTCCTTGAGTCTCCACATTAATGCATGATCGTCTAGCTAATGATCAACAACTCCGAAGTACCTGAATCTGCACAAATATATGCAAAAAGCATAGCATCAGTACACCACAGTGGTACCCAATAAGTATCAAGACTAACCTAGGTGGAGTAGTGACGAGGAACAGTCGAGACACCTATTAGATATAATAACCTTTACAAGTATAAACGTGGAACTGGCAGGGAACAATATCAATATAAAGCTAAGCATGATAATAATAACAAAGAATACTTGTAATAGGAAACTAAGAGCAACAATTAGTAACAAGGAATAAACAGGTAATAACGTCGTGGAGTAAGCTGAATACAGTTTAAGTAAGCTGAATACAGTTTATGTCCGGTGAAACCAAGTAAAGCAAATAAGTAACAACTCAATAAGAGAAACCGCTTCCACACAAGATTTGTTCAAGCATTTTCCCGAGGTACTTCACCTTATAGTCACATTTCACGGGTCCCACTTATGAACCCTAATCTCTTGGCATCTTGTGCCCACATTACAATTAGCAACCACACGGACGACTCACGTGCCAAAGGAGTGACAATATCTTATATCCACACGGACAACTTACGTGCCAAGAGTAAAAATAACCCATGACTGCACGGACAACTCACGTGCCAACATGATAACTCTCACATAGAAGGCAAGTAGACGATGGTACATTACAATGGTCAATATCATCAGGATTCATCTTCTTAAACAGAAATGGGTGATTAATAACGTATATGCTCGTGTAAGTGTTCTATCATAACTCAAGTCAACAAGTACAAGTAGAGGTAACGAATGGCACATAGGACACAAACATCACGAAATGTACAATGCATAACTCACACAAGGTAGGTACACCACTCCATAAATATCGTCAATAACAAGGTCCCCAGGCCATCACAAGTCATCAGAAATAATTCCCCCGACATAGCACACCTAGCCTCGTCACGTGCGCAACAATGAAGTAAATGCCCGCTTTGTCTCGCCGCACGCGCATAATAATATTCCCACCTTCTCTCACCACATGTGCAAACCCACATATATAGACCGCCTTGTCACTCCGCATGTGCAAATATCAATAATAGCAATAGCACGGACAACTCACGTGCGAACACCCTGATAAACCTCTCAACAATACCACGTGTGCCAAGAGCATAACAACACAATACAAGGTCCTTCACCACCTGTGCCCATATGCCACAACTTTTACTTAAAACAATTTCAATACCACAACAACGCATAGACCTCAGCTCAACAACACTGAGTACGAAACAACAATAATAACACGAGAGTACAGCAAGTAAATCAACACAAGAACTACAGAACAAAAACAAACAGAAGAACGAGCTGACAATGAAAGACACAACATATAATAATGGTTTAAACAAGAATAACTAAACAAGGGGAGAGATAGTGTGTAACAATGATTCCACATAAGTACAACTCGATGATAAGAGAGATAGCGTGAATCAATGATGCCAAATAAAGATAAGTCAACAATGCAAGGGATAACAAAACTTCAGTTAAGAGTAAGCAATTATGGAAGAGAAAATAATAACTTCAATTAAGGTTAAGCATTTACGAAAAAGACATCAATAACTTCAATTAAGATTAAGCAATTACGGAAAAGACAGCATGGCGATAAAAGAGACAACGACTTCAATTAAGGCGCATAAGAATTTATTGGCAACTGTGGTAGAAAATGAATCAATCAACTACAAATAAGACACGTAAGGGTGAATTCAGTAAATTGAGGGTTTAACATGATAAGATAACTTCATTTTAATGAACATAAAAACCTAAGAATCATAAATGGTCAAATTCCCATAAATAAGCCCGGGTACATACCCGTCACCTCACGTACACATCCTTCACATGACACAACTAGCACAAATGATTCAAACCCTAAGGGGTAGTTCCCCCACACAAAGTTAGGCAAGATACTTACCTTAAAGAAACTAGACCGATACTCTAAAATGACCTTCTCGAGTGAAACAACCTCCGAACGGCTCAAATCTAGCCAAAATAACTCCATCTCATGAATAAAAAAAATAGAAAAAAAATCTGGATAATAAAGCTTCAATCTTTAATAAAAACTAAAAAGTCAACCCAAAAAGTCAATCCCCAGACTTGCACCTCAAAACCCGATAAAATTCATAAAATTCGAACATCCATTTCTATACGAGTCCAACCATACAAAATTTATCCAATTTCGACATCAATTCGTACTTTAAATAATCATTTTACACTTTTGAAAGTTTTCATAAAATTTCCATTTTTTCCCAACTCAAACCACTGATTTAATGATAAAAATAAAGATGAAATCATGAAACAAAATCAAATCTTGGTAAAGAATACTTACCCCAATCCAACACGTGAACAACCCCTCAAACGTTGCTCAAATCTGAGGTCTACAACTCACGATATGATAAAAATGACCAAACCCTCAAAATAGAGTACTTTTATATTATGCCTAGATATAACACATCACGATCGCGGAACAATCCTCGCGATCGTGAAGAATAAAAATGAAGGCTGCCAAAAATAACCTTACGCGAACACGAAAACACAGTCGCTAATGCGAATCACAACGATATGTCAAAGCCTGAAGGATACTCTCATATTATGTGTATTACTTGGAGAAAATCTGCCAACATGTTAACTATTATCGCTTAATTATTCAAATCAGGAGGGGGTAGGCTAAATCTTTCTTTAATGTAGAAAAAGAAGCATGACATTCCTATGTTCGGTATGGTCCAGAGTATTCCATTCAAGTTGATCTATTGGTAGAACGACCTCCCTCAGTGTGAGAGGAATTGTGCGAGAAGAATACGGGGCAACTTGCCATCCTTAATGGATGTTCGGCCATGCAGGGAATTGATTGAGGCTGCTACTATATTTTGGGATGAGAAAAGGGCCATTTTTCGATTCGGAAACCTGGAGATGACCCCTCTCTTGGAGAAAATTGGAGGTTTGCTGAACTCTCCTAGGACAGTCCAGGTTTGCTGGTGCCGACAAACCATACACCCCGTGGTTTTTTGAAAATGTTTGGGATCAATAAGAACGGCGAGCATTGTTGTTTGAAGAAGTCTTACATGTCTTTTGATTTTATGTACTAACGGTATGGACATAACAAATCATGCCAGTTGTTTCACGAAGAATTGGCCATCACTTCTGTTGGATGGATTCACAGTAGGGTTTATGTTTTCATTGTGTGTTTCTTGGGGCTACTGATCTTCCTAATGCAAGGAGGTAAAATCCATACCCGACTAGCCATGGTAGCCGGAACCATGATGGAGGGAATTGAGGGACATAACTACACTATTGTCCCTATGATATTGGTAGAAATGTACCATGACCTGGACCGATGAAAGCACAAGCCGGGTTAGTTTGAAGGGAGCAACCTCCTGTTGCAAATATGGTTGATAGAGCATCTCCAAAAAGGCGACGGTCATCAGAAATTCCATCGGAGGCTGATGAATGACTATATTTATATACACCATCCAAAGTAGATGACATTTCCTCCTAAAAGATTTGTAAGGCCCACAAATGCTTTAGGATGGGTACACCTCTTCAATAATGTGACCGAGGAACATGTATAGTGGATGCTCGAATGGTGTCCAACGTAGGAGTTCATAATCCAATCCAAGAAGGCTACTCATCTGGTGTTGAAAGGATTGCAAGGTATTTACCCTTATGCTCCAATAAGAGTAACGAGGCAGGTTGGAAGAAAGCAGGTTATACCACAGGTTCCAACATGACACAATACAAGGCAGATTTTAAGGGGGACATGATACCTTTCAAGTTCAACATATGTGGAATCAGAAAATCATTGTGGAAGAAGAGATCATAGAGCCCAATAGGTATTATGTTAGACACATGTACTACTACCTTTCGTGGCTGGAAGATGACATAACCGGGGATGTCAAACCGGGTATCAAGCTAAAGGGAAGGATCATAGATGACGAGGCTGAATCTCAAGTGAAATACAAAAGTCTACGTAAGAGGGTATTCGAACCCGAATCCAAGCACATGGAACAACACAAGACAGACATGGAAGCCATAAGACAATGGAGAGAGATAGCCAATAAAGCAATAGAAAGGCCGAAATATTTGGAGCAGCGATTGATGGTGTTAGAGGGAAAATGAGGAAGAGCCTCTGGGACTGCTAGGGTATGGGATATGATGAAGGAGGAAAACTAACAATGGCTTACCTATTGATTGACATGCCCGACCATGGGAACATGATCGAAGGAGCAAAGAAGCCAAGAAATGGAGAAGGGCCATCCGGGGCCAAGCAGAATATGAAATTTCTTTTTAGCATTAGATTTCGTTTTAGAGTTGATGTAATAAGGCCTTGAGCCACTAATGACTGTATTTCCATATTTCCTTTTACTAATAGAATGATTTTATGTGTTTTGCGTTAATGGCATGAAACAAGTCGCCACAAATCTCTCTAAGTTTACTTGTCGCAAAGGCCTACCTCGGGTACAATGAGGTCCCCAAATTAGGATGGGAGTTATTCAATGCTTCTTGTGCTATCCGTTTAAAAACCGCAATGCTCTTCTCATTTTTACCTTACTGACTTGGCTACCTTTTGTTTTTTCTTTCCTTTTGATTATTCCCATTCCTAAAGGTTCGTTCATGCACTCTAGCAAAATCACAATACCATAAATGATTCAGAGGTCCTCCGCCTCTTAGAAGCATCAAAGGCAAAGGTAAAAGGACAATGGACAACTTAAGTGGAAATGGGAAAGGCAATGCTCCTTTGGTAGAGAATGTGGAAGCCTCATATCGGAGAAGAACACCGGAGCAGAACGAGCGGTTCTGCATTTAGAACAAAAGATTCTGGAACTGCAAGGCGAGTTAGATCATGTCTGTAACCTCACCAACATGCCCCTGACCTTAAACGTCCCTGATATCAACCACTAAAATACCACTACTTAAAATTTGCCACAACCCTAGAATCCATAACCTCAAACTCCACAAAATCCCCCTACCACTCAACAGTACCATAACCCCACACTTCCACAAAACGTGAACCCTCCACCACTACAAGTTCAACAATAACACCGTCACAATTCAACTCAATACTCGCAAACTACCACCTACCTACCCCTCTCCTCAAAATGCACCACAACCTACTCATGATCTACCCTAAGCGTCCATCAATGATCATCCATATCTCCAAGTCCCTGGAACCTACCAAAGCAACCCCATACATGGAAACCCTATCATACAGACCACAATAAACCATATATACACCTGAACCTACAAAAAAGGAACTGCTCATTAAGAATATGGACTAAGAGTTGAAAAAGCTATTTGGAAGGGTCGAGAGTGTCGATGGAGGAAAAGGTATTGAAGGCTTGAATTATGAAGATCTATGCATTTAACCAGATGTAGAACTGGAGATACCTTATCAAGGTATATTAGTCAAAACCTAAAGAAGTGCTCTAGATAGGTGAGTACGACATTCGATTATATGGATAGGTTTAGATTCAATACAGAAAATGCTCTAGATGTGTTCTATATCCAGAACCTCAAGAAAAAACCCACATACACCTTCCGTGCGTATGCTACCTATTGGAGATATTAAGCTGCTAAGGTAAGGCCACCATTGGAGGAATAACATATGAATAAGTTATTAGTGCGAGCTCAGGATCCGCAATACTATGAAATGTTGATGGTCATAGAAAACCACAAGTTCAATAACATCATTAAGTTAAGGGAAATAATTGAATAAAGTATCAAGAGTTGCATGGTTACCAATATCGAAGCTCCGCAGGCCACTAATAAAGCTTTACAGTCTGGAAGTATCTTCAAGAAGAAGGAAGCGGGAGCTGTGATGGTAGCCCAAGGGAAAAAATCCCCACTCACCTATCAAACACCCCCACAGTATATCATCCATCATCCCCAAAATAATATTAACCTACTACCACCTTCCATACCTATAATACCCAGCCAGTGTACTATCACTACCCCCACCTGCTCGACAGAGCTACCCTAAGCCCCGAGCCAACTTTGACTCTAGACTTCCTAAACAATAAACCCCTCTCACTGAACCAATAGCCTAATTGTATGAAAGACTAAAAGCCACTGGTTACATCACTCCTATCCCCTCAGCTGCAACCAAAAACTCAACTCAGTGGATCAACCCCAACAAAGCCTGCGACTATCACTCTAGCATGAAAGGGCACACTATTGAGGAATGTCGCATGTTGAAGGATACGACTCGAACATTGATTGATACTAAAGTAATACAGTTGAAGAAGCCCACTCCTAATGTCCGCAACAACCCCCTTCCCAATCATAGGGGTGTGCGAGTAAATATTATTGAAACTGATTAGGAATGGTACCAAGAAGGGTTTATCGGTCTTATACGGGAGGGAGACACTACTGTGTCATCCCCTATAACACCCTCACCGGTTGTAGTGCAAGTCAAGGCACCTTTTGAAGTTGAATTGGCTATACCTAGGCCACCATTCACTGTAATGGTAGCTCCATCACCAGCTTATCACACTAATGTTGTTTTGTAGGGCTATGTGACTGCTGCCAGAAGAAAGGGAAAAGATAAGGCAGAAGAAGAAGGTGTCACTCAAGGAATGACTAGAACATAGAGAGTGTATACACCAGAGAATCTTGCCCAATGAGGGACAAGCAAGGAGACTGCACCTAAACCACCTGTTATGGAAGCATGTATTGATTACTTGTGGAGGACAATACAAGCTAAAGAATATTCTATCGGTGATCATCTGAACAACCCCCCCCCCCAAGATATCCATTCCATAATTGTCGTAGAATTTAGATGCGCACAAGAATGCCTTAATGAAGTTATTAAGTGATGCTTATGTGCCTGTTGGCATCACCAGTGGAGAAATGGAAAATATGGTGGGGCAAATACTGGAAACACACAAGATCACTTTCCTTGAAGAAGAGTTTCCACTAGAAGGTTTAAGTCACAATCAGGCATTGCACACCACTGTGCAATATGAAAAGAAGTTCATCGCTCAAGTCTTGATCGATGGAGGTTTGAGTCTGAATATATGCCCTCTAACCACTATGAGGAAGCAGAGTATAGTAATACCCGAAATATGACAGGGGAGCATGAACGTGAAAGCATTTGACGGATCATAGAGAACTAATATGGAAAATTTGATTTTTGTTTAAAGATAGGTCTGACTATGTTCGATATTGTTTTCATGTATTAGACATCTCTACTACCTACAACCTGGTACTAGGATGACCATAGATACATATGGTCGGGGCAATTGCCTCCACTCTGCATCAGGTAGTGAAATTCGAGTGGAATCACCAGGAGGTGGTCATACATAGAGATGGAAACAATCCTATTTATACTAACCAAATTATTTCAGAAGTTGAAGTTAAGAGGAATCTAGGAGGAGAGACATTCCACAACATTGAACGGGTAAACAAAATTGAGAAGGGATGACGGAGGAGTGACAAAGTGTTGAGCATATTTCTTTGGTTAGGGTACGATTGATGTCGAGGTCTCGGCCCTAAGATTCAGGGGATAACAGAATCAATACGACCACGGACCCATAATACTACGTTTGGTCTAGGATATGAATACACCATTTGTAAGGCCCCATAAAATATTACCTAAAACCCGGGGTTTCGTGGTGCCGAGATGGGCTAATGCATTTGAGGTTGAAAGCTCGCCGCAGTACAGACTTTTTGGGCTGAACAGAGCATTGGGGAGTTGAAGAGAATTTGTTGCAGAACAGGGCATTTCTGCGGTCCATTATGCGACCGCAAAACTGATATGCAGACCGCAAATCAGCCGCGGAGTGAAGCAGAGAAATGGGCAAATTTTGGAGGTTGTTTTGCGGTCAATTATGCAACCGCATAACCATTTCATGGCACGTTCGAGGATGAAAGTCTGTTTAAGAGGGGAAGAATGTAACGACCCGATCGTTTTTTTTATAATTAGTGTTCCATACGGTGGCTTAAGGTCTCGAGTAGTTTCATATTGTGTATCTTGACTTGCGTATGTGGCCGAGTTCGGTTTTCAGATGATTCGGGATTGATTTGGAAGAATGATTCTTGCTTTAGAAGCTTATGTGGAAAGAGTTGATCGAAGTTTAACTTTTCTGTAGACGACTTTAGAATGGTGTTTTGATAATTCCAATAGCTTTGTATGGTGATTTTGGACTTAGGCGCATATCCAGATTGGGATTTGGAGGTTCGTAGCTTGATTTGATGCATTTTGGCGATAGTGGAAAAGTTGAAGGTTGAGTGGTTTGACCTGGAGTTGACTTTATTAATATCATGTTCAAATTTTAATTTTGAGATTTGTTATAGCTCTGTTGTGTCATTTGAGACTTGCATGCAAAATTTCACGTCATTCTGTGTTGATTTGATATGATTCGGCGCGAGTTGTAGAAGTTAAAAGTTCATAAGTTCATTAAGTTCGATTTGAGGTTCTATTCGTAGTTTTTATGTTGTTTGATGTGATTTGAGGCCTTAAGCAGGTCCGCGTTATGTTTTGGGACTTATTGGTATGTTTGGACAAGGTCTTGAGGGGCTCGGGTGAGTTTCAGATAGGTTTGGGTTATGTTGCGCTCGTTTTTAATATTTTGATGTCATTTCTTCAAGCATAAATGGTACCACATTAATTGCATAAGCTCAAATTTCTGTTTTGAGTGAAGCATTAGATCCATATCGTAATTACGGTGCCATACCAAAAAGAATCATCGAATTTGAACATCGTATGAGGGAGTTATGCTCATTTTAGTGTCGGAGAAGAGAGCTGGTGCTGGTGCTTCACAGATGCGAAGTTGGGTCCTCATCTGCGACCCCGCAGGTGCGAACAATGATCTGCAAAAGCAGAAATGACAGCTGGAAATGCGCAGGTGCGGCTTTTTGGGTGCAAAAGCGGACATGCCTCTGTATAAAAAAATCAGACTGCATTCTTTTGGTATTTTGAGCACAACTTGAGTTCTAGAGCTCCGATTGAGGTAATTTTCACGGCGTTCTTCTCGTATTTTCATGAAGGTAAGTATATAATCTTAACTTTTATATTTTAACATGATTACAGTAGTTCATATGTGAATTAATCCATATTGTGATTGGAGAATTGGAGATTTTTATCAAAAACATTTCTAAATAGAATAATTGGGTTTGGAATATCGATTCGAAGTCAAAATTGGATGAAATTAGTTTGGTTCGATTCGTAATTGAATGGATGTTCCGATTTTGTAAATTTTATCGGGTTCCGAGGTACGAGCCGAGGGTTGACCTTTTGAGTTAACTTTTTAGTTTTCATTAAAGATCGAAACTTTATTATCCGAAATTATTTCCTATGATTTGTATTTATGATATTGAGTTATTTTTGCTAGATTTGAGCTGTTCGGAGGTTTATTTCACACGAGAAGGTCATTTAGAGTATTGATTTGTCTTTTTTGAGGTAACTATCTTGCCTAACTTTGTGTGGGGAACTACCCCTTAGGATTCGTGTCGTTCATACTATTTTGTGTCATATGAAAGCCGTGTACGCGAGGTGACGAGTACGTACTCGAGCTTATATGTGAAAATTGACCGGTTTAGACTCTTAGGCTTCTTTCATGTATTTATTTTGGAATTGTAAGCACATGTTATAGCTTTTAATTGTCTTGTTTACTTTCGCATGATTTATTTGAAGTTGTTGTTAGATATCACATCCTTTACTTATCAAGTTTACTCTTATATTCTTTATTTGAAGTTGTTACCTCTTTTATCATTATGTGACTTCATTTATTGTTGAGTTACTCTTTATTGAAATTGTTGTTACATGATATCCTTTTTGTTTCCGGGTTATTCTCATGCATTTTGACGTAGTTGCTAGTTCGTGTTATCTCTTTCACTGTTAGCCTATTTCATACGCTAGAATCCAAAGTTTGCCATTTCATGGAAATACCTTCATTATCGAGTGTATCTTTAAGAAATTAATTGAAGTTGAAGTTATTGAAAGTCTTTAATCTATTTTAATTGAAGTTGTGTGTAAAGGGAGTGTTGTTCATAGTTGAGTTACTTTCTCAATAATTTTGTTGTTATTGAGATTCTATTCATATTGTGTTTGAGCCGTGGGCTATTTGTTGTGGCAATATTGATATTGTTGGTTCTTATGAAAGGTTGTCTTCTATGGGCACTTGTGGTATGAGTTGATATGTCGTGCTTTTGTGATGTAGCACATGAGAATTGTTGTGTGGATCAGTTGTTGTTATGCGAAGTATAAGGGTGGCATTTCACCGTTGTTGTTATGCGGGTCATAAGGGTGGCATCTCACTGTTATTGATTTTGCGGAGTGATACGGGTGGCTATCAGAGAGATAAGGGTGGCAATGTCAGGGATGATGTGTGATGGCCTGGGGGCATTTTGTTGGTGATATTCGTGTGATGGTGTATTTTTCCTTGTGTATACACCTTACGTGACTTGTTATGTTGCTTCGATTAGCTACTCGATATCTTTGATATTACTTGTTGACTTGGGTTATAATAGTACACTACCACAAGAATACATCATAGCATGTCACTTATCCTAGTTCAGGAGTATGAAACTTGACATTTATTGATCATGCCCATGTATTCTTGCATTATCTGCTTTCATGTTGATATTGAGCATGTGACCATGCCAGGTAAATTATGATAGTGATCAGCATGTCACCATGCCGGGCGGGTTGTAATATTGAGTCGTTAGCCATGCCGGGTAGATTGTGATATTGAGCATGTGACCATGCCGGGCAGATTGTGATTGTGAGCATGTGATCATGCCTGACGGATTGAGATATTGGCACGTGTATTGTCTGTGTGGTTATGATTTGAAATGCGGGCACAAGGTGTCGTGATCATATGATTGTGGGAGGAGACTCATAACTTGTGACTATGAGATGAGGTTTCTCAGAGTAATTTTGTTGCGAAACTTGTGCTAGAACGACTTGACTTAATTGGTTATTATTTGTTTTCCTTATTTTGTTTATATCATATGTTGATTCTTGTTTCCATTTACTGATTCCTGTTTTTATTATTAGCTTTATAATTCTATGTTACACATGGTTTTTTGACTAGTAGGTGTCTTGACTTGTACCTCGTCACTACTCCATCGAGGTTAGTCTTGATACTTACTGGGTACCGATCTTGATGTACTCATACTACACTTCTGCACATTTTTGTGTAGAGCCATGTATTGGAGATATCGGACTCGGGCAGAGCTAGTTTATTGATCACGAGGATTCAAGGTAGAGCTACTTGGTCGTCGCAGTCCCTTGGAGTCCTTTCCTTTCATTGTACTGTCAGCTTGTTATTTGAACAAAATTGTATTTTGATCCTTGAGATCTTTGCATGTATTCAGCTAGAGTTCATGACTCTGTATTACCTAATCTTGGGAGGTTGTAGTGATTAATTGCGCGTAGGCCTATTTCACATTTATGCAGTATTTGTTTATTAAACTCTCTTTTAAATTATCATTGTTAAACTTGCTTAATTGTTTTAAGTAATTCGCTTACCTAGTCTTAGAGACTAGGTGCCATCATGATGCCTTTGGTGGGACTTTGGGCCATGACATGTTGGTATAAGAGCTCTAGGTTCATAGGTTCTATGAGTCA
>AWOL01S0106650.1:0-13875 GCA_000715115.1 Nicotiana otophora | reverse complement strand
CTAGACACCCCTTCTCGACCATATGTCGAGCCTTCACATAAGAGATAACCTTGCTGGTGGAATGGCCAAGAGTCCCTCTCCACTCTAATCGAGGCAACCTCTGTAAGGCTAAGTTCACCGTCCTCGTGTGACAATCTAATATAGCATGATAAGGTGACAGCCAACCCATACCCAGTATGACAATCAAAATCAATCATATCAAGAAGTAGAAGGTCTACACGAGTCTCAAGACTCTCAATGGTGACCACACACGAACGATAAACACGATCTACAACAATAGCATCTCCCACTGATGTAGACACATACACAGGAGCACTCAAAGAATCACGGGGCACATACCAAATATGAATCAAAATAAGATGACACATAGGAGTAAGTAGATCCCAAATTAAATAGAACTGAAGCATCTCTACTACAAACTGAAACAATACCTGTGATAACAACATCAGATGACTCAACCTCAGGCCTGGCTGGGAAAGCATAACACCGGGGCTGGGCCCCACAACTCTGAACTACATCCCTGGGATAGCCTTTAGCTGGCTGGTCTCCACCTCTAACGGCCTGACCTCCACCTCTAATAGTCTGGCCTCTACCTCAGGCTGCCTGACCCCTGCCTCTGGCTGGCTGAGCAGGTGGTGCAGCAAATGGTGTCGGAACCATGGCACGAGAACTCTGATACTGTGAGCTTCCTATTGCCCGAGAGAAAAATCTAGCAATGTGCCTCGGATCACCACAAGTATAACATGACCTCAGCTGATGTGATTTCTAACCCTGAAAATGACCCTGTCGACCTAAGTAACCACCCCGATAACTCTGGACTGGAGGTGCACTAATAGGAGCTGGTGGTGCACTGTAGGCTAGCTGGTCGAAATAAGGCATATGAGGATCACGACCATCTGAGGCACCGTGAGATACCTGGAGTGCTGAATGAAACAGCCTAGGAGGATGGCCTCTACCAAAAGTACCCTTACCTCTAGATGGGGCATCGGTAAACTCACCGGAATAACGAGGTCTCTTGTTAGACCCCTGACCTCCCTGAGTAAGAACCATCTCGACTCGTCTGGCGACATTAGCAGCCGCCTGAAAAGAAATCTCACTCCAAGTCTCCTTAGCCATCTGCAATCTGATAGGCTGAGCAAGTCCATCAATAAACCTCCTCACCCTCTCTCTCTCTTGGTGGGAAGAAGAAGAATAGCATGACGGGCTAAATCCACAAAACGGGTCTCATACTGAGTAATAGTCATACTACCCTGCTGGGGACGCTCAAACTGACGGCGACGTTCCTCTCTCAATGTGATAGGCAAAAACTTCTCTATGAAGAGATGAGAGAACTGGTCCCAAGTAAGAGTAGGCGACCCAGCTGGTCTGGTCAACAAATAATCTCTCCACCATTTCTTGGCGGAACTAGTCATCTAAAATGTAGCAAAATCGACCCCATTGGTCTCCACTATACCTATGTTCCGTAGGACCTCGTGACAGCTGTCAAGATACTCCTGGGAATCCTCTGAAGGAGCGCCACTAAAGTGAACTGGGAAGAGCTTGGTAAGCCTGTCTAATCTCCACAAAGCCTCAGAAGACATAGCTGGCCCATCTCCGGCCTGTGCCACAATAACCGACTGAACTACTCCGACTGGCTGAGCTGTTGGAGCATGATATTGGGGAGCTATCTACTCCAGAGCGGGAGTAGTGGGAGTCTGGGCCCCTCCTCCAGCCTGAGAGATGGACGGTGCCATGGGAAATGCGCCAGTCTGGGCCACACTCTCCATAAGGCCCACCAAACGGACCAAAGCGTCCTGAAGTATTCGGGTGGCAATGAACCCCTCCGGAACCTGAGCTGGTCTGGCAGGAACAGTCTGGGCTGGAACTTCCTCGCCCAAATCTACCTGAGGCTCCACTACCGGTACTGCTGCACGAGCTCTGGGCTGAGCCCTGCCCCTGCCTCGGCCTCTAGCACGGCCTCGGCCTAGACCTCTGCCCCTCGTAGGAGCTACCACTGGGGACTCTGGCTGCTGCTCAGCTGAGGAAGTGGTACGTGTTCTCGCCATCTACGAGGGAATAAGAGTAGAAGATTTCAATCAGTATTGAGAAAACAAAATCGCATGACAGAGAAGAATAGAAGTGAAATTTGTTCCTAAACTTCATAGCCTCTGGAAGATAAGCACAGACGTCTCCGTACCGATCCTCCAGACTCTACTAAGCTTGCTCGTGAATCGTGAGACCTAAGCAACCTAGGGCACTGATACCAACTTGTCATGACCCTGAATTTCCATCGCCGGGACCGTGAAGGCGCCTAACATTGCACTTGCTAGGCAAGCCAACGTTAGAGAATTCATTAAACCAATTCTTATCCCATTCAGTAAATAACAACAAATTAACTAAGATGAAATATATTGAGTGCGGAATAATATAAAAGCTGCATTAATTACTACCACCCGGATCTGGAGTCACAATTCACGAGCATTCTAGAATTCACTACAAGTAATAGTCTAAGAGAAATACAACTGCCTGAATGAAAGAAATATTAGAACAGATAAGATATACGGGGACTTCAAGATATGTGAACGCCAACAAATCTACCTTGAGTCTCCGAATAGATGTCCAATAGAAAAATCTCGATCAACCTGAACCGGTACCAAAATCTGCACAGAAAGTGCAGAGTGCAGTATCAGTACAACCGATCCCATGTACTGGTAAGTGTCGAGCCTAACCTCGACAAAGTAGTGACGAGGCTAAGGCAATGCACCTACAAATCAACCTATACAATTTAACAGTATATATACAAATAACAGTAATGAAGAGCTAGACGAGAAACATCGAGAGGGGGAAATATGTTGGGGGAAATATGAGATAAAAAACAACAACAGAAGAATAACTAGAATAACCAATATACTATGAATCAACAGAAACAACAAATACGGTAAAGGAAAAATGCACGGCATCACCCTTCGTGCTTTTACTCTCAATCTCACCATAAAAACAATAGAAATGGCACGGCATCACCCTTCGTACATTAACTCTCATATCATGGCACTGTATCACCCTTCGTGCATTAACACCCACAATATGGCACGGCATCACCCTTCGTGCTTTTACACTCACAATATGGCACTGCATCACCCTTCGTGCATTAACACTCACAATATGGCACGGCATCACCCTTCGTGCATTAACACTCACAATATGGCACGGCATCACCCTTCGTGCATTAACACTCTCCCTTACCATAATGCAATGAACAATTAACAATAGGGAGATAAAATAACAAAGACAAGCCTTACTTCAACATTTAATTCCACAATATCAATCTCAACTTCGAAATAAATACTCAATTATCACCAAAAGATCCATAAACATGATAAGAACGATTAATTTAACAACATAAGACTAAACCTGTAGCAATTAGGCATGGGAAAGAGACGATATAAGAAAAATGGGAGAAACAGGGAAAATAGGTAAATTGGCGGCGCATAAGTACTCGTCACCTCACATATACACCGCTCACATGAATTTCACATAGCAAATAATCTGAGATTCCTAATTCTCTCAAGTCAGGGTTAACCACGACACTTACCTCGTTCTGAAGGCCACTCAATACTCAATCACAGCGTTTCCTCTAGAATTCACCTCCAAACCACTCGTATTTATTCAAAAATGATTCAATAATATCAAATATTACTAAAGGAATCAATTACATTGCATAGATTTAGATTTCCCAAATTTTCCTCCAAAAGTCAAAAATTGACCCCGGACCCGCTTGGTCAAAATCTGAGGTTCGGACCAAAATCTATTTACCCATTCACCCCCGAGCCCAGATATATAATTGGTTTTGGAATCTGACCTCAATTTGAGGTCTAAATCTCCAAATTTTTGAAATCCCTAGTTTCTACCCAAAACCCCTAATTCTACCATAAAAACTCTAGATTTTAGGTTGATAATTCATGAAATGTAATGGATAATTGAAAGAAAATGGTTTAGAATCACTTACCAACACTTTGGGGAAGAAAATATCTCTTGAAAATCGCCTCTAGCCCGTTTGGTTTTTGAAAAATTGAAGAAATGGCTTAAGTCCCGTTTTGATTTTGTTTTAAGTGATGGGCGACAGTGTTCATCGCGTTCGCGAGGACACTGTCGCGTTCGCGAAGAGTATAGGTTGCCAAGCCTTCGTGTTCGTGAGGCCTTGATCGCGTGCATGATGGTTACTCTCCTTGGCCTTCGCGTTTGTGAGACATTGCTCGCGTTCAAGATGAAGGAAAGACCAACCCTCCCCCAGGTCCCCAAGTGCTCCACGTTCGCGATGAGCCTCTCACGTTTGCGAAGGGAAAATCCCCCATCACTTTGTGTTCGTGACCAGGCCTTCGCGTTCGCGAAGAAGAAATCTCAGCCTGAACAGTTTACTCTTCGCGTTCGCGAGAGTACCTTCGTGAACGCAAAGAAGGACATGCCAGAACACCTGCTACAGCAAAATACGAGATTTTTCCAAGTGCAAAACATCCTGTGGCCTATCCGAAACTCACCCGAACCCTCGGGGCTCCAAACCAAACATGCACACAACTCTAAAAACATCATACGAACTTGCTCGCACGATCAAATCGCTAAAATAACACCTAGAACTACGAATTTAGCACCAAATCAATTGAAATTCTCAAGGACACTTTAAAATTTCTATCTTCACCACCGGACGTCCGAATCACGTCAAACCAACTCCGTTTCTCACCCAATTTTACAGATAAGTCATAAATATTATATTGGACCTATACCAGGCTCCGAAACCAAAATACGGACCCGGTATCGACAAGGCCAAACATCAACCAATTCTTAAAAATAATTAATTTTCAGACTTTTAATTTTCATCAAAAATTCATAACTCGAGCTAGAGACCTCCGAATTCGGTTCCAGGCATATGCCCAGGTCCCATAATTCGATACGGACCCACCGGGATTGACAAAACATGGATCCGGGCCTGTTTACTAAAACTGTTCATCGAAGTCAATTAAAATCAAATTTTAAGGCAAAAAATCTTATTTTCATCAATTTTCAACATAAAAGTTTTTCGAAAACATGCCCGGACTGCGCATGCAAATCAAGAAGGGTAAAAATAATATTTTTAAGACTTAAGAGTGCAGATTCGAGTTCTAAAATATAAGATAAACTTTTGGGTCATCACATTTAATCCATATAAAGCCTTGTCAAGTTTAAAGGCATGCTCAGGATGCTCATGATTCTCAAATCCAGGAGGTTGCTTGACGGAGACTTTTTCTTTTAGAAAGCCATTCAGAAATGCACTTTTGGCATCTATTTGGAAGAATGTGAATTCAATATATGATGCAAAGGCAATAAGAATTCTGATAGCCTCCATTTGAGCGACCGGAGCGAAATTTTCATCATAATCAATCCCTTTTCCCTTATTGTAGCCTTGAACTACTATCCTTGCCTTGTTTCTTGTGGTGTTTCCAAACTCATCAAGTTTGTTCTTGAATACCCTCCTGGGTCCAATAACAGTACAATCAACAGGTCGTGGAACCAGGTGTCATACCTTGTTTCTCTCAAATTGATGGAGCTCTTCTTGCATGGCAGTAATCTAGTCTGCATCTTTTAATGCTTCTTTGATATTTTTGGGCTCTATTTGAGAAAGAAAGGCTGAGAAGTCAAGTGTGTTTCTAGCCTTTGATCTGGTTTGAATTTCTGAATCAAGAGGGGTGATTATGTTTCCAAGAGGGTGTGAACCTTTGTGCTTCCAATTTGGTACCTGAATCTCATTGATAGAAGATCCAGGTATATCTAAATGTGGTTCTTGGCCGCTTCTCATCTCAGCATATGGGGTGCCTTGGACAGCATCGACAACTCTATTCTCATCTTCAATTGTCATGATTGTGGGATCAGGTTCCTCTCCATCAGTTGGAGATATAGTCGCACATCTTCATTGGATTCCTTGACATGACTCATCATGACAGCCTTTTCATTTTCCATGTCAATGACTTCACCAGGAATAGATGAGTGTTCTTTGTCTTGATCATTCTTATCATACAAGTCCTTATCACAAGAGTGGAGAGATTCATCAAAGATCACATGTATGCTTTCCTCAACATATTGAGTTCTTTTGTTGTATACTTTGTAGGCTTTGCTTTGTGATAAATATCCAGAAAGATTCCTTCATCACTTTTGGCATCAAATTTCCCAAGTGCTTCCTTGCCGTTGTTGAGAACGAAATATTTATAGCCAAAAGTCCTCAAATGGGTTAGCTTAGGCTTCCTTCCGTTCAGCAGTTCATATGGTGTTTTGTTCAGGAGGGACCTGATCATGTACCTGTTTATCAAGTAGCAGGCAATGTTGACTGCTTCTACCTAGAAACCTTTTGCAATACTATCAATCAACATTGTTCTTGCCATGTCTTCAAGAGTCCTATTCTTCCTCTCCACAATACAATTTTGTTGTGGTGTTCTTGGAGCTGAATAATTGTGAGTGATGCCATTTTCATCACAGAATTCATCGAATTTAGCATTACCAAATTCTGTCCCATGGTCAGACCTGATACTTTCTACATTATTACCCACCTTCACTTGGATCTTCTTGACAAATGCAACAAATAATTGGAAGGTTTCATGCTTGGTTCTGAGAAACAAAGTCCAGGTGAATCTGGAGTAGTCGTCCACAATGACGAAGATGTACCTTTTTCCTCCTCTGTTTGGAACTCTCATAGGTCCACATAGATCTATATGGAGAAGATCAAGTGGCCTTGAGGTACTAACTTCCTTTTTGGGCTTGAAAGAGGATCTGACATGCTTTCCTTTAGCACACGCATCACACACCTTGTGATCCTTGAAGCTTGACTTGGGCAGACCGCGAACCAGGTCCTTTTTGACCAGTTTGTTCAGCAGTGAGAAACTTGCATGACCGAGCCTTCTATGCCATAACTCAGCATCATCATCAACAACACTTAGACAGCTGAGATCACCACTCTGCAGGGACTCAAAATCAGCAACATAGATATTTTTATATCTTTTCGCCACTAGCACCACTTCACCAGTCACAAGATTTGTGACTGTGCATATCTTTGACACAAATTCCACCTTGTTTTCCTTGTCACGGATTTGGGAAACACTCAATAAGTTGTACTTCAATCCATTGACATAGTACATATTTTCAATAGAATGAGAGAGTGACAAAGATACATTCCCCCTTTTTGCCATTTCCAAAGGATACACTCCATCCTGGGCCTTCAGTGAAAGGAAATTGATTGTACTTCCAGTCACGTATTTTGAGCAACCACTATCCATATACCATTGTTGGTTTCTCCCCTTCACTGCTCCCTGCATAAGGAAATCAAGGGTTAGATTTAGAAACCCAAACAAGTTTGGGTCCCTTGTAATGAGGAAAGGGATGAATGGGAGTTTGTTTGGTCCAAGCAGGCATCATGCGCCTTTTATATGAGGGACCAGGTTCTCTAGAAGTAGTTACCTTCTTAGCAAACACTTTGTTTTTCTGTTGAGACTGGAACTTAGCCTTACAGGTTTCCTTAAAGTGCCCAGTGTTACCACAGTGAGTGCAGAGCTAATTGTCAGGTACAATAACGTACTTGTTATGAGGGTTATAGGGAGTTTTTTCCATTTGGAACCCGATTCCCTACCTGTTTCCCCCATTGTTTACGTACATGGTAGTGATAGAATCAGAGGACCAGGTCCACTAAAGTGATTTTTCAAGATCACATTTGACTCTACCTAGTTCTTCTTGAAGTTGTTTGTTCTTCTCAAGTTCAGCACACAGACTAGATATCACCGATTTATCTCATCTTCAAGACTAAGTTGTATTTCATTCGCAACTTCCTTTCCCTTTTGAAGAATCCCATGCCTACCTTCTCCTTTACTTCCTTAATTGTATCCTTCAGATCTACAACTACTACTAATAGATTATCTCTCACATGCTCTATGCTAGCAATGTTTTCAGTGAAGGCTTCTTTCTCTTTCTTAACACACTCAGTGGTCTCCTTTAGATCGACCACAACAACCACTAGATCATCTCTCTCATGTTCTACGTTTGCAATTTTTTCAGTTAAAACATACTTTTCTTTCATCAGACACTCAATGGTTTCTTTTAAATTTACCACAACAACTACTGGTTCATCTCTCGACTGTTCTGCTTCTCCTAGTTCAAGAGTCAGTGTATTTTTATCATTTATAAGACTATAATAAGCATCAATTAAAACATTTGCCAGAGATAAATATTTTAGGAGAATAGGACTTCTGATTTCTTTGAACATCTAGAAAATTTACCTCATCATCATCGTCGTCATCTTCATCATCATCGGACTGTACCATCAAGGCAAAGATGGAGTCATACTCAGCTGCTTCACTTTCCACAGCTATCATGGAGTTGTCACCTTTATCATCATCTTCTTCAGATTTGCTGGAAGAGTCTCCCCATGCAGCAAGAGCTTATTTCACAACATTGTCAGCGACATGTTTCCTCTTGAAACATTTGCCAGGAACCGGGTTCCTCTTAGCGGCTTTGTCTGTGTTGTGTTTGTATTGATCTTGCTTGAGGAGAGAAAAATCCTTGATGAATTGTCCTGGCTAACCACACTTATGACAAAGGTCATAATATTTTGGCTTGCTAGAACTGCCCCTTTTTGGAATGCCTCCATTTATGTGAACCATTTTCTGGAATCTTTTTGTCAGGTAAGCCATATCAGTATCCTCACCACCTGAATCATTGTTGTCCGTCTTGAGGACCAGGTTCTTCTCCCTTTTGGGCTCTCCTCTCATTGTCCTTCTTCTTCTTCATTTCATAGTTTTTCAGATTGCCAACAAGTTCATCGATGGTTAGCTTCTGCAGGTCATTTGCCTCTGTGATAGCGTTCACTTTGTTTTCCCAGGAACTGGGCAAAACATTGAGTATCTTCCTGACGAGTTTGTTTCTTGGAATGATTTATCCTAGAGAATGAAGCTCATTGATGATAGAAGTGAACCGAGTATGCATGTCCTGGATGGATTCATCATCTTTCATTCTGAAAAGCTCATATTTTGTGGTAAGCATGTCAATCTTTGATTGCTTAACTTGTGTTGTTCCCTCATGGATTGTTTGGAGAGCCTCCCAGATCTCCTTAGCAGATTGGTATGTTGAGATCCTGTTGTATTCACTAGGATCGATACCACATACAAGAATTTTCTTTGCACGGAAGTTCTTTTCTATGGCCTTGCGGTCAGCATCATTGAACTCCTTTGTTGTTTTGGGGATTGTTGCAGCTGAATCGCCACTAGTTTTTGTGGGGACGAAGGGTCCATCGCAGATGACGTTTCAGAGCTCTGAGTCTTCCGCCATGATGAAGTCGTGCATACTAGTCTTCCACCATCCGTAGTATTGGCCATTGAATCTTGGTGGCATGTAGGTAGATTGACCTTCTTCGAAGGTTAGTGGAGCATCCACGAGGATCTTTTCTAGGTGTTAGCCTGATAGAAAGAACTTGCTCCGATACCAATTGACAGAATTTAAGGATCCACCAAACTATATAGAGAACCAGGTTCTCTATTAATTCCCACAGAATACACGCACACTGCAATAGGTAAATGACACATAGAAGTTTTATGTGGAAAACTCCCAGCTCACGGGATTAAAAACCACGACCTACTCTTGTAGGATTTCAACTTCACTACTAAGTATACTTTAGATTACAACCTATTGTAATCTAGGAATTAACCTATTAATCCCTCACTAACTTGTAATAACTCTATTATAAGCCAGTTTGTAATAACTCTATTACAAAGACTTCTAACTCGACTAAACTAGCCAAGACACAAATACAAGGGTTTATGATTTACAAAGGTTTCCTACACAATGCTTCTAACTAAGCTAAGTAGGAATTACAAGTGACAAACTTTAACAAAGGTGCAACACAACTAAGGACATGTAATAACTCAATACAGGGAACTAGTCCGTTGTTATGTTGTTCTTTGTTCTTGATGCTCTTGAGAATTGCTTGCCAGATTGATTGGTCACTTGAGAGAGTGCTTGATGGATTCTTCAATGCTCAAGTGATGTTGTCTTTGGTTTAATGTTAATATAATATTGGTGACATCACTTGAATAATGCAAGCATGGATGGTACAGGATCATTCCCAATGAAGTTGACTGCTGCACTGTTTCGCATTGTTGCGTGTGCAGGCAGCAACTTTAGAGCTGTTAGAGAGTTGACTAGTAAGACCAACAGGGGAACTGATGTACATCTGTTCCCCTTGTTGATTCTTTGACTCTTGAAGCGTTGATTTATAATTCCAGCTTAAGTCTTGTTGTTTCCACATACTTGAGAATGTGTATCATGTTCCTTATCTGGTTCTTGTCATTATGCGGACGACTATTATGAAGTAAATGCGACCAATTTGGTCTGGGACTAGAGAAATGAGATCATTGACTATCTTGAGCACATCAAACTACCCGAGGCCAATTGTATAGAAAGTCTTTCTAAGGCCTGTTGGCCCGATGTTTAGGAGCCTCCGAGGCTAATTATATCATGAGAGAAGTTCACGAAGGAATTTGTGAAAATCACTCGGGTGCGGACTCATTGGTATTAAAGCTAATTAGAGCAGGTTACTACTGCCCCCATAAGGAACAAGACGCTGAGACATTTATTCAGAAAAGTGACAAGTGTCAATGCCACGTGTCGTTGGTACATCAACAAGCAGAACTATTGCATTCGGTATTGTCGCCTTGGCCACTCATGAAATGGGGGATGGACAAAGTCGGTCCGTTGCCGCCGGCTCACGATAAGGTATGATTTCTTTTGATTTTAACTAACTATTTCTCTAAGTGGATTGAAGCAGGTCCTTACCAGAAAATTGGCGAGCGCGAAGTGGTCGGTTTCCTATGGGAGAACATAATTTCCAGGTTCGAGATACCAAAGAAGATAGACTGCGACAACGGGCCACAATTTATAGGCGCAAAGGTCACCAAATTTCTTGAAGACTTGAGAACCAAAAGAATCACATCTTCGTCATACCACCTGAGTGCAAACGGCCAAACCGAATCGAAAAAATAAGGTGATCATTCAAAATTTCAAAAAGCGATTGGAATCAGCCAAAGGCAAATGACCCGAAGATTTATCGGGAGTGCTATGTGCATACCGGACAACGGCCAAATCAAGTACGGGAGAGACGCCTTTCTCTCTTGTATACAACGTAGAAGCCCTGATCCCGGTGAAAGTGGGAGAACCTACCCTGAGATACTTCCGGACGGACGAAGAAGCAAACAACAAAGCGTTGCGGGTTAGATTGGAGCTGCTTGATGAATGCAGGGATTTATCGCATATAAAGATGGCGGCCCAGAAATAAAGAATGGAAAGATATTATAATCGAAGAGCCAATCTCTGTTATTTCAAAGTGGGAGATTTGGTATTAAGTAAAGTGACTCAAAACACCCAATAGCTCAACACAGGGAAGCTGGGTCCGACGTGGAAAAGCCCCTACCGGGTTTTAGCTGTCACCGGAAAAGGATCATATGAACTGAAAAATCAAGACAGAGTAAAAATGCTGAGCAACTAGAATGTGGCACACCTCAAAAGATACTATTGATAATAAGCACTGCCTATACTGAACGTATGTGTTATACTCTCTTTTTTCCTTCATCCAAGTTTTATCCTAATTGGATTTTTCAGGCAAGGATTTTAACGAGTCAGCAATGAAAAGCATACTACGAAGGAAGCAACATCAGCAGAAATAAGACCTTTAAACGATAAGGCATGGAAATAATAAACCACTACGGGATAGTTAGATAATCTTTTACTCGATAGCAAAGTTCCTAAATTAGACCAAAGGTTACTAGATCGTTCACGAGTTCAAGCCACTGAGGGGTGGTTAGATAATCTTTGGCTCTATAACAAAGTTCTTAACGGAAAATGAAGCTTACTACCGGACCAAAGATTATCTAACCATTCACTAGTGGGATATTCAAAGAAACAAGACTTCTAGTGTTCCAATTCGCATTCTTCACATTCAAACACTGGAGGGGAGGGGGAATGATATGAGAATATGGAAACATGATGGCTACATAAACCGGGACTACGAAATCCAAGAACAAAAATGTATCATCGGGACCGGAGACTGCGCGGCCAGCCCCGTAGAAATAAGTTGTACAAGTTAGCCGTAATGACAATTTTCTTTTCAGCACAACGAATGCTTATTTACTTTTGAAAATGGAAGGAATGAAGTAAGGTCCTTTAATTTTTATCTTGTTTCTTGTCCAAACGATGAATTAATTTTATCATTTGAAAGTTAATAAAGTACTTTAAATGCTAGTGCCAGAATGAATAGGAGACGTCCTCTTCAAGAGCACCGTAAATATAAAAGGACCTTCTCTTATGAAACCCTCACAGTAAAGGGTTGATGCCGGAAACATTTATGCCTGGAATCCAAATGCTATCGGGGAAAAATGCACCAGAAGCCTTGCATAACTCGATGCAAAAAAGTAAAATTTGCGCAATGCTTAAATGAAAAAGCACTTTTATATAACAAACGTGCCAAGCAACACAAGTACAAAAGTATGAATAGAAAAACAAAGGGAATAAAAAGAAAAAAACTAAACTACTGTGTCCCCAGAATATGGGGGAAGAGAAGCGTCTGCACCCCCAGGAGAAGTAGGCAGATCTGCCACTGGCTCGGTACCTTGGTCTTCATCATCTTCCCGTTCAAGTCCCCCGCTCAATGAGAATAGGCCCAAAGTGAAGGGGTACGTATAAATATACGTAAAACCCTTCTTAGGAAAGGTTACTCGTTCTACCAGGTCGGAACGATGATGTCCAGGTTATGGCAACCACAATCTTCCTTCACAACAAGAATGCTAGAAGGACGAATGGAAGGAGGGTATACACCAACAACCCATGTGCGGGAGTTAGCAGAAGGAAACTTCTCTTAAAAGTCCTTGGTTGTACTGAGCCTTCTGGGAATAATGATGCTCACCGTAGGAGGGGCATCATCATCGATGCTTTCTTTGATTTTTCAAGAGCTTGAGTGCTTGGAGAAGGAGGCCATGATTAGCAGAAGGAAGTAAGAATTCTTTGAAGAAGAAGGTTAAAGAAGAGTGAATACAAGATAGAGTTGAGTAAGAAAAAGTTGATAGAGTTCGAAACATTGTGAAGTGAAAAAGAAGAAGAATGAAGCATATAAGTAAAGGAATAGGCAGCTAAAATCGTGGACGTGATTACCTCGACAACCGGCGAAAGTATTACTAAATCGTGGAGTGACGCGTGTTTGGGAAATTAAATTCAGAGAGACGTGCGTCTAATCAAGCGTCGGAAATTTTTCAGATGAGATTAAAAAAATTTCCGCCAAGAAAGGTATCTTCACCAACTTCCCGATGACACAAAGATGTGCCACCGGAAAGTAGGGAGAATATATGTATAGGGTAAATCGGTTCATAATAAATGTGCGTATAATAGAGCGACACGTGGAACCGGAGACACACAGAAAGCGAGACAGGTGGAAACCAAGACCGAGGGCAGCAGCTTCAGGTAGCACCGGAAAGCCCCCGAAGAGAATATTGCTAATGGAGACAAACGAATGCCTACCATCCGATAGCATTCAATGGAGAATATTCTGCAGTATTAAATACACAGACTGTTATAGAGAACTTTGGCATCCATAGCCTGCTATTACACATTCTTCAATGGCCCCCATAATTGTCATTTAAGAAGGGTTTTATACTAGGACCTTATTTCCTAGGTACAACTATAAATAGTGACTTCAACAACCATTGTAAATGACACGAATTTTCTGACAAACTTATATTATATACTATTCAAGAGCTCAATAATATTTCATTTCTTACTTATTGATATTCATATTGCTGCCTTCGGAAGCTTACCAGGCTATTTGCTGTCTTATCTCGATTTCAA